>PVJO010009936.1:0-66790 GCA_004026905.1 Hystrix cristata
CAGAGCGTTTGCAATGATACAGCCTTTCTGTGGTCACCAGGTGTCCCCAAGATAGAGCCTACAGATTTAAGGTTTGATCCTGATATAACTGATGTTATTATAGTCTTAGAATTCAGGCAAAATATGTTTTAAATGTGGGACAGTGCCTGTAGCTTTATACTTTAATAGGATGGGTGATTTTACTTTATCTGGATCATTTAGTCCTGATGCACAGACGCTTTTACTAAGCTACACCTACAGCACCCACAAACAGGGCATCATGGCCACCTTTTTCAGGGCAGCCT
Source organism: Hystrix cristata (assembly GCA_004026905.1). Lineage (NCBI taxonomy): Eukaryota > Metazoa > Chordata > Mammalia > Rodentia > Hystricidae > Hystrix > Hystrix cristata. The sequence continues at coordinate 285 of PVJO010009936.1, forward strand.
GAGCTGACTGCGCTGGAGTCTGAGGTCAGAAACGGCATTTCCTTCCTATCAGGATGAGGCAGGACCTGTAGGCTGCCAGGACACTCCAATAGCCTCTTCTGTGTTATAACACTGGGGAGTTCTTGCCTTGAGGAAAACCCTCAACTTTCCCTTTTGGCTAAGGGTCTTCCTTCTCTTCCTCTCCGTGTCTGGCAGCGCAGAAGGCCCCAGGAAAGCTGTGTGCTAGGCATAAAGCCTTTCACTTAAGGAAAAAGAAGCTTTGGTGTAACCCTCCTCTGAACTACAGAGGTGACCTCTGCTGGGAAGAGGCAGTTTGCCAAACAGGACTCAGACAGGCTTCTGATGACACGCAGCATTGTGGAAAAGACAGGGACATCAGAGTGAGGCAGATCAAGATCTGAATTCCTCCTGCATTTTATATGAACTGTTTATAATGCACTTTCCTTTCTTTACATATAACATAGGATTCTAATATTACATTTTTTTTTAAGAGACTCTGTACTTCTAACGGAAAGCTGCCATTCTCTGAGCGCCGTCCTGTGTCAGCTACTCCATTAGGTGCCTTCAACAAGCGTGACCTAATCAACCCAGTTTCCGAGGGAGGAGACTGAGGTCAGAGGAGCAAAGAGAATTCACACGTATAAAAACAAGCCATTAAGCCTAATGTGCATCTGATTAGTTTAGGCAAGTTACTCCTTTTAGTTTGGGTTTCCTGATATGCAAAATAAGGAAGATAACATCTACCTCTGGAACTGGGAGAATTTGATGAAATAATGTATTTAAGAAGTGCTTGGTACACAATGAGTGCTATCCAAGTTATTTTCGTTCCCCTTCTTCTACTGCTTTGCTGAAAGGATCCAGTCATGGTAAGACTGAAGGGGACGCCAGGGTCACTGTGCCCTGATGCAGCCTCAGCCATCCAATCCGGTGAAGCCAGGAATACGGTGATCTACCTTTTCAGGCAACATTTCCTTATCATTGAAACAGATGTTAGGAAATTCGCCCTGCATTCTCAAAGGTTGCTGTAGTTTTAGTATTCTAGAAACAACAGACCTTCTTTAAAGAAAAACGGTGAGGGGTTGGGGATTTAGCTCAAGGAGTAAAGCGCTGGCCCAGTAAGTGCAAGGCTCTGAGTTTGATCCCCAGCACCCCCCATTCCCTCAAAAAAAAAAAAAAAAAAAAGATTAAAGACAAGCCTTGAGTCTGCTAGGGCGGTCCTAAGATCCCATAGTGACCCTGCACTACAGAGATTTGCTTCTCCACATTATTAACAGCCCCAAATCAACTCAGAAATCTGTGATCAAATAACACACCTGCGTCTTTCATCTGGTTCAGAATGAAATTTTGATATATCAAATTTCTAGCACAGAATCTCTTATTCTCTAGTCATAATGATCTCATTCTTTCAAACTGAGATGTGTTGCTTCTTGCTTTGTGTGTTCATTCTATTGACGTACTGTGTATATCAGCAAATAGATGGTCGTAACAAGAACCAAGAGTTGGTTTATGAAAACTGGTTAAAATGTCCACTTTATCATTATTATTATTACTACTACTACTTATATAACCACTGTATCATTGTTTGATTGGAAATCCTAGGCACCTCACAGCATCCTCTGGCCTCCACATCTTCTCTTGGAAAATGGGGACAATAACACCTTTCTCTTAAGGCTACCTAGAAGACTATAGTAATACAATATATGTAGCATGTGCTTTATAAATTATTTTTATACATGAATTTTTTTTTATTCCTCTGAGCCTCAGTTTCCTAATCTGGAAATGCAACTGATTAGGGCATCAGCAGGGAAGGCACCTAATAATAGCTGGCACAAGGCAGGCATTCAGAGAATGACAGCTTGTGAATATCAGTACTGACTCTCATGGTAACTTGCAAAGCTGAAAAACTATTACAATTCCACTGTACACATAAGGGAAGGAAAGTGCACTGTAAACATTATTTATTAGGTTAGCACTTATCACTACAATTATTATTTTTTAATATATAAGAACTAATCAGAGATAGTTTACGTGCACTTTCTGTTCCTTTTCTGCAGTGACAGTAACATAGAACCTAATTAAACCTAAGTAGTATGAATGGTTATCAGTGATAGACAATTTACCGAAGCCAAGGAGGAGGCAGCCTAGAGCTCACTGCTACATGGGCGGCACTGTCAGATCCCACTGTGGAGCATCCCCTTAGGTGGTGCTGCCCTTGGGGACTCCTGGCTGCTTGCTGCCAGGCGTGTGGTTTGTCAGTGTGGCTTTTTGGCTTCCTTCATAAAAGAGTAGTATGCGACAAGCCTGCTGGGGCAGGAAATAGTTTTGCACTAATGAGTTTGTGCTTCACTGACACTTTCCCATTAAAATCATGTTAACTGTGCCCCCCCGTTAATCATCCCGAATCAGTTTATTAATTAACTCATTTTGGGAAATCGTAATTTAGTCAGAGCTCTCCAGTTCATTAGTGTGTTACCAGGACAGAGAAAATAGATGTCAGTGAAATCCCTCCTTGCACGTCCAGCTCGCTGGGGCACTGAGTCTCCTTCAGTCCTGCTGGACCGTTGATTCATTAATTCACTTGACAAAGAGTTATGGGAGGTGTCCCAGGTGCCTGACTCTGTGCTTGGTTTGGAGACAAAAGATGGAATGCTCAGCCTCTGCTTCAAGAACGCCAGAAGGCTGACGAGTGAGACTCAGGAGCTGGAAACAAGTGGCGGGGACAGGAAAATGGAGGGGCTGGTTTGGTTCCAGTGCCTTTTAGACCCTTTATCCTTACAGTGGGCTTTGTCTTAGGAGCAGGAGTTGCCTTTCACAAAAGCTTCAAGTCAGTGAGAACTGGCTGAATACACTGTATAGGGAACGCTGAGAATTTCCAGCCCGAGGTCCAGTTTTGTAGAGATGATAATGCTACGGGCGACAAGAGCTAACATTCATGGAGTGATTATGGTGGCCAGGAACTGTCCTACCAACTGTACACGTAATAACTCATTTAATTAATAGCAGTGATTTAATAACTCACTTAGTCAATTATATTCATTAAGGAGTTAATAAGTCATTTGATTCTCACTATAATCATAGAAGGTAGACCCTAATAGTATCTCCATTTACAAATGAAGAAAGTGAAGCACATTACACAAATCCAAACGCAGCAGCTCAGCTCCAGAATTGTAAGGAAATGAAACCCAGGGCAGGAAGTGACTTGTTCACGTCACGCAGAGTAGCAAGAACACAGCTGAGGCCTCCTCGGCAGCCACATCAGCATTCTTTCAACCGAGTTCCTGCTGTCTGTTTTTAGACACGCCTGCTCCAGAGGGTGGGGCTGTAGCTCAGAAGTACAGTATTTATCTAGAGATCACAAGGTCTTGAGTCTGACGCCCGGCACCCGGCACCGAAAAAATAAAATAAAATAGCAGAAATTTCCACCTCTGGGTCAGGCCATGGTCTCCTGAAGGTTTCTCATAAAATATAACACAGGGTCAGGGTCCCTTGTGGGAGGGTCTGGATCAAACTGCCCTCTGTATCTTCAGTGTGTAGCCCACTACGCACACGGTTGGTATTTATTGGCTGGATGGAGGAATGTATAACGTTTAGGATCGAGCCATTCGATAATCTAAAGATCTCATCGTAAGAGACGCTTTGACTTTCTGGCTGTGTGATTTTGGGTAACCAGGAATCTTTTCTTAAGTTGCAGTTTCCTCATCTGCAAAATAAATCTGAAAATAACTTCCCGGGGCATTGTGATGTTAAATGGAATGAAGTTGAGAGGGTCGTGTGACAAGAAGTCACTTTCCTAGTGTCCACACAAGTCCCCCTCCTTAGCTTTGCCATTTTTGAGCATCAGGACTGTCCTTACTATCTGCTCTGTGGGCAGCTGGGGGCCAGTCAGCCTGAGAGGAGATGGTGGCCTTCCCTATTGTTTATCAGGCACTCAAAGGGCACTGACTCAATAAATGAATGAGTTTCTATAAAGACCTTTAGAATAATGCTTGACACAGTGCTAGGGTAGATGGGCCAGAGAAGAAACATGAAGAGTCTTCCTCACTGTCCTTCTGAAATTTTTCTATTTTATTTTAGCTGTATTTGGAATAATATCCCGAACTATACACATGATAGGCAAACACTTTACCACTGAGCCACATCCCCGGCACAGAAACTTTCTTGTTTGGTCTATTTCTGCATTACAAGATTAGCTGATGCTGGGATCTGTGTCACAGAAGGGGTCACTTACACCCACTCGGGTTGCCCTTTGTGGCTACTAAATATCCATCACGGTTTCTTTCCTTATGTGCCTGGGGGTGACTTGTCTGCATTTAAAAAAAATCGAACTACCATCCGTGAAATTTGTGGTATTCAGACAGCGCCGAGACCAGAACCGGCGGTTCCATGAGCAGGCTGCCCACCATACTCACTTATAAAATAAGGGAGTATGTTAAGTAATGGAGCTCTCTCTCAGCTAGTTCTGTTTTGTTTTGTCAGTACTAGGGATCAGATGAAGGGTCTTACACATTCTACATATTCTAGGCAAACACTCTACCGCTGAACTACATTCTCAGTCCTTTAAATTTTTTTTAAAATTTGAGACAGGATCTTAATACTTTGCTCAAGCTGCCCTTGAACTTGCAATCCTTCTGCCTCAGCCTCTCGACTAGCTGGGAGTACAGGCACACACAGCTGTAACAGGCTTCTAAATTAGTTTTCTCATCTTAAAAAGTTAGCAAAAAAGTGCGTATTTTTTTAGCAATGCTGCAGGACTAAGTGAATGAGTTCATATAAAGAACTTTAGAACAATGTTTTACACAGAAAATATCTATTATTATTGTTATTATTCTAAATCACCTGCTCTCACTGTGCGCACAATAAATTCCACTATTAATCAGAAATAAGAGCTCCTGGTTAAAGAGCTGCAGGGTAGACTTTGAGGTTTCTCACACTGCACCTTCAGCCTGTGTGGCTGAGCTGCGCTTGGTCTTTGTGCATCTGGGGGAGAGATGTGTATGCCTGGGGAGGGCAGGGAGGGCTATAAGTCTGAGGATGCCATGCCAGCGAGGTGCAGGAGAGAGGAGAGGTTGATTTAGGGCTGGCAACTGAAACTAAGATTTACAAAGTGCTTTTAGGGCAAAGAGACTGGATCCCTGTACACACAAGTGAACAGTAAACCAATAAAATAAGATTACCTCACTTCATTTAACGGTTTGCTAGCAGAGCCTGGAGATATTTCCTACAGGGAGGTAGAGAATACGCAGTCTCTGCAGCTCAGAGACATGGTCTGATGACCAGATGAGGGAGACCGTTCTGAGAAGCAGACAGAAGTTCGGGTCTGGATTCTATAGCAGTGATTTCCAGGGCGACAGTGGAAATTTTTTGATAAACAATATTCTACCCAGAAGACCAATACGTAAAACAACTGAATGAGGAAAATGGGAGAAAACAGTCTTTGTGCTTAACTTTTCTCCTGTCCCCCCAAATCAAAACTTCCCTGTGAGGGACCACTGAATTCTTCACCCTCAGAGACCGTTGGTCCATTCTCCTGTGAAGAAGGCCCCAAAAGTGCCCAAGCTGAGAAGCTAGCAGTGGCAAGAAGCACGGCCAACTACCTGGAGATCTTCAGACTTCTGTGAATTTTGTTAAAGAGACTTAGAGTCATCACCTAACCAGGGAGTTGTCTCTGTTACATTTTAAAACTACCGCATATTGAGAAGAACCTTCAAACAACAAGATGGTTAGTGACTTGAAAGGAACCTGAGAAAATCCAAGAGATAGAAGGAACAGGTACAGAGGCAGGGGAGGTGAGGGGATCAGAAAATAATCAAGATGTGTTATGTACAAGTACCAACTTCTCATGGTGATTGCAATCATTATGTAGAGAAAATATGTACTAATAAAAATAAATATTAAACAAACTGTCTCCAGCTCTCCTTACTCTTCTGATGATGAAATCAAGACACAGAGCGAGCATGTTACCTCTGCTCAGGCCTGGAAACTATTTAGGTGCTGACGGTGTGAGAAGAAGCTGCCCTTTTTGAGCCTGCACCTTGTGCAAGACACTATGATCCCTCTGGCCCTATGTAACCCTGATGTTTGTTCTGAGAAGCAGTTTGGTAAACACACTACTCTGTGTTCATCACACTCGGCCTCTTTCCAGACACAGCAGGGCGTTTTCCATTCCATCTTGCAGTTATACTGGATTAGGGTCCACGTGATTAAGTTCCAGCTGACAGAAAGTGGGTCAAATTGAGATCTCTTTCAGGCTTGCCTGTAAAAGCCCTGGTGCCACCTCTCTTTTCTTTCTTCCCTGAAACAGTGGCCTCAGAGCTCAAACATTCCAGGTGGGTAACTGTAGGGCAGAGGAAGAATACTCTGTCCACATCGGCCTGTACATAAACAACTACATAGTGCAACTAGTCACTGAGGGAAGTTTTCACTGCAGCAAAGCCTGCTTTATTCTGACTGGTGTGGGTAGATCCCACTCCGAGCCCATTCTAAAGCTGATGAATCAAGGACTACTGAGGTTGAACAGCTAGTGAGCGTGTAGAGCCAGCATTCAAACCCAGACGTTCTGCCATCGTGGCTTATACTACTTCCATCACACCACAGCTGTGAGGCAGAGGGAAAGAGGAGCAAGATGGAGAAACTGCAAAGACCAAGACCAAAGATCAAAGACCAAGTTAGCAGAGTAACTTCGGACAGGTTTCTTTGGCTCTCTGGGTTCTGTTTGCTGGCCTAGGAAAGAACAAGGCAAACATTTTCATCCTGCCTGCCCTCATCTTTGGAGACTGGTGAAGAAGTTGAGAGATGATGATGAAAAGAGCACTATACGAGAATCATGAGGTCTGGGGTCTGCTGCCTGCATTCACTCAGGGATCCGCGGGCGTGACTCCCTCCCTCGTGGGTTCTTTACAGTCTGTAGCAGGAGAGGGCATCATCAGAAGACATGTGAGGGCTGTTGTGAGGGCCGAATGACAAGATACAAAATTTGTGAACTAAAGTGGCGTGCAGAGGGGAGGGAGAATTGTGCTGAGACCTTTTTGGGATGTTTTCAGAACATTCCTATCCAGTGCCTTTTAATATGGGTAAATCATTCTTTTTGGATCATCGGACAAAGACACAGAGGCAAAAAATGGGTGAGGAACAGGTCATGTGGATTTTCCCAGCCACGGACCAATACAGTGACATAGGCCTAGACTCATTCAAAACAAGGCAACCTGAATGTGAGAATGGTGATCACCAGACATTGCAAAGGAGGAGGGAAGGATGAAGAAAGGATGGATTTAATTAGTGCGCACTCTATATATGTGTTGAAATATCACACTTGAGTCCTTAATATGTACAAATAATATATGTTAATCAAAGATAAGGTAAAATGTCAAAAAGAAGAAAAGCACAGACTCTTCTACCTTCCTTTTTCCTATTAATTTAAATATTGTTTTTGCAGTCTGCCTTTTCCTGCTGCTCCTAGTATATCTCCTTCATCAGCCCCTGTTGCCTACTTTGCTTTGCTCTTAGCACTCACTATATACTATCTGATGACACTATGTGCTGCCCCTTTACAATGGGAGCTGCCTAAAAGCAAGCACTTGTCTGATGTCTTTATGGCAGTGACCTCACTGCTGGAACAGCGCTTCACATGCTGTGTTTGTTGAGTAAGTCAAATGAAGAACTGATTCATCTTATAAATGGTTATTGTCCCACTCTTCTTGTAAAATGCACCCAGAGAGAGAATTCCCAAAAGTGCAGAGCATGAGGGTCCCTACAGGATCAGGGACTCCAAGAACTTTGCTTGTAGTGGGGAAAGTAGGGATTAAAGAGGTGTAGAACTTGGAAAAGGGGAGAAGAACACACATGTTACCAATGACATTCGCCATATTGGGCTCTTCTGAACTTGAAAGTGGCCTGCTCTATTTCTCTAACTCAGTCACATATATTCTGGTCCACAGCTCTGGTACACCACAGGCTTCATCTCCATATGCCAGGTCCGTGATTTATGTTCTGCGTCCCCAACATCCAGCAAGGAGATTTCACAAATGGGTGTTTTGTTAGTCTGTACCAAGACGGCGAACTGAACCGAAAATTCCCTCTTTTTTCAGGGTCTCCTTGCTCTGGTTCCTAACTGTTCATTCTCTATTTCCAATCTCATTGTCTACCACCCCCACCCGCCAGAGGTACAAGCATCCTAAACCTCCCCCTGTTTCCTTTCTCCTGTTTCTGCTAATAATTCCCATTTAATACTCATTTCCTCCATAAAACTCTATTCCCATTTAGAATTTCTTTCTTATTTTCTTTTTAGACATTTTTGTTTCTCAAGGACAGGAGCTTTGTTATTCAACTCTTTAGCATCAATGATTCCCACAGTGTCTGACACCATATAATCATCATAATAATGAAAATAATAATAATTGTAGCTATCTATCGCTTATTGAGCAGCCACTCGATGGCAAATACAGTGTGAAAACTTTTGCATGATTCATTTCATTTGAACCCATGAGTTGGTGAATTGCCATTCCCATGCAACAGATGATAAAATGTTAATTAAGTAGTAGGGCACAAAACTCAAAAGTCATAATATTCACTCATTTAAGTATTAACTGAATTAGAGAAAGAAAAAAAGATGAAGTGGACTGAACTGCTGTTTCCACTCTGTGTTGGGGGGTGTGTGCGTCTCTGTGTGTGTGGGGGGGGTGCTAGTGATATGTGTGTGTGTACATGTCTTCTGTTAGCATAAAAATAATTTCTATTTCCTATTACCTACAAGAATTAACATGACATAGTTAAAAGGAGCCAAACCCAAATATAATACCAAGACATCCATCAGACCTCTGAGAGTCAATGAAATGAGGCCCCCTGTGAAGCTCTTACCTTGACATTTTCCAGGAGAAACACACAATTCAGCAGCATCCCCTCCTCCTGCAGATACAAGTGTCACATGGGCTGTTGACCCCATCCCTGAGCAGCAATTGTAAAAGCCCACTTGAGTTGCAAATTAATATGCCATTATGATTTTGGCAAGCACTCCAAGGAAACCCAAAGGGGCTTAATTGAGTGGCACTTTCCCATGTGCCCATCCTCAGACAAACAGGTCAAAACACTTTTAGATGCACACTAGCTCCAGACAGCAGAGAGGAGGCTGGTCCAATCTCTGGGCTGGTCTATCCTCTGGGGGCTGAGGGTGCTGACAGCTGAGATGTGGGGATGGGAATTCAGTCCGACAAGTGTGCGCTATTTGGGTTTGCTAAGCTTCGGTGGGAAATTGCACCATTCAGGAGTTTACTACGTGGGGGAGGAGAGAGAAAAACAAATCCTACCACAATTAAAATAACAAAATGTCGTAAGTCTTCCCAAGTGTGCTTCTTTGAAACTCAGTCAAAGACTAGGAATTCAGCCTTTGTGAGAGAAGGCAAAAGAACTTGCGCTGTACAGCAACGAGGGCTGTCAACCCAGGGATGAGAATGCAGGGCAGTTTTGGGTTCAAGACAATTGTGCAAGCAGCTCATGAAATCTCTTACCATAGACTGTCATGGTTTACATCTAGTTCCCCCAAGAGCCTCATGTGCTTAGCAGCAGGGTTTTGGGAAGGTGAGTGGATTATGGGGGTAAGTGGACTAGGAGGTGGGGCCTGGTTACAGGCAGTTTACTGCGAGCATGACCTAGATGGGAGTATCTAGCTCACTGGCTCCTCCCCTGCTTCTCTGCTTTTTGGCCGCCATGACATGAGCAGCTTTTCTTGAATCAAGCTCCTCTGTCATGCCATTTTCCATCTTTGAGCCAGTCAATCATGAACTGTAGCTGTTAGCCAAAACCAGTCTTTCCTCCTCTGTGTCAGGTATTGTGTCTCAATGATGAGAAAGTGACTACGAGAGATTTGGGTGCCAGGAATGGGGTCATTGCCATGACTTACTTGACCATACAGTTTAGAAGCCTTTGGTGCTGGTCCATGGGAGGAGTTTGGAAAGGTTCGGTGATGCCAGCTGGAGAGGCCCTAGAATGCTGTAAGATCTCACTGGAGCTCAAAAGACCAGCATGCTGATTGAAATGTATATGGTAAGGGCCTGACTCAGGACGTTTCAGGTGGAGATAAGGACTGCATTGGCAGTTGGAATAGAGACCAATTTGTCTATATTTTGATCATGTCCTGAGACTTTGCAGGAGATTGAGATTAAAGGCAATAGACTAATCTGCAGAGGAAATTTTAAGGCAACCCAACATTCAGGCTGTGGCATAGGTGTTGCTGGTGGCTTTTAGATCAGTTTATACTAAAAGTAAGGAGTAAAAAGCCCATCTGAGAAGTTTTCAGTTTGACCACAAAGGAAGCACCTATAAAGGTGTTGTCTTGGAGAGTGACTTTGTTGAAAAAATTAAAAATGAGCCAAATAATTCACATCAGGACAATAGGAAAGATGCCTTGAGGGTATGCCAGGATTCCAGAAGAGCCCAGTCATCACAGGCTCAGGGGTGCAAAGCTATAAAGCTTTCATTTGAGAGGGGAGTCCAAGGGCACCCTGCTTGAGAAGGGCCACCTAGGCTATCGATTCCCTGGGATTTCTTTCACAGTGCTCAGCCATCAGGGCACTTGGAGGATGCTGCAGCCACGATCCAAGGTAAGCCATTTATTGCTTGAGCTAGTAGCACACTTTGGCATTATCCACATGGTGCTGGTTTTATAAGATTGCAGGGGTCATGGAGGCTTCCACCCAGACTTCAGAGGAAATCTAGTGGCCAGAACTCTGCCCCTAAGAGGCCAGTGTGTGAAGCTGTGAGAGTAAAACAAAGATGCAGTGGAGACATGAGGAAGTTGGAGATGCCAGGGACATGTAATATCTGCAGAAAGCCATAGGCAGTTACAAAACTACCCCAAAAGAGAAGCCATGAAAACTATAACCTGCAATGCCGCAGGCATATAACTGCCCAAGATCTTTGAAGTTCACATGTCTCTACACCTTGCTCTGGGTGCTAGCCATGGAGCTATGAGAGTAAATGTTTGCCCTGCTGGGTTTTGGTCTTGCTTTGGTCTGGCAGAGGAAATTTTAAGGCAATCCAACTTTCAGGCTGTGGCATAAGTACAGCCAGTGACTTTCAGGTATATTTATACTGAAAGTCAGGAGCTGATTTCTTTATAGCCACCTGTTTCTCCTTTTTTGTTATTATTACATGTTTGCAGTACATAATGATTACACTCATCATGGGAAGTTGGTACATGTACGTAATGTATTTTACTTTTTTTTTTAAAATTCACATTATCACAACAGTTGTAAAACAGACAAAAGGTAATGGCCTCTTCAGTTCAAGAAAGATTCTGAAGAGGCTAGGTAACTCCATGTTGGGGTTGCTGTGCAAGGGATTCCTGTCATGGGTGGGAGTTTTGTTTGATGACACAGAAATTCTCCTCTAGCTTTAAAACTCTTTGGTTGGGTTAGAGGAAGATAAGGACAATGCAGTGTCACAGCAGATCAATAAAGGGGAGACTTTTGAGGGAGATACAGTGGCTGTAGTAGAGGAGTTCTGTAGTGAAGTAGTGTGAGTAAGGCTAAAACTACCAGGTAATGAGCAGCAAGTCCCTGGCAGCCTTTGAGGGAGCACCCTTAGCTAGTTTGGGCAGCAGAGGACTGCAGAAAAGGTAGGAATGAGGAGAGTGAAGGGGAAAGATTAAGTGTAGTGCCAGTGAGCTCTAGGCTAGAAGCAGGTGGGAGCAGGCTGTTAACCTGCAAGGTGGAAGGACGGAGAGAAGGTTAGTGTCGGACAGACATGAACGTGTTCACAGAAAGGTTACTGATGTGAGAAGAAAATTTATAAAATGGTGTCTACCAGGGGTTGGAAATGGATGACAGTGCATAGTGGAGAGCCACTGCTTTCTGAAATGGAGGGTGGCCCAGGGCCAAAAGACAGAACTTTACTCTGAATCATTCAGTCTTTGGAGATAAGCAGGTCTTTGTTTGGGATGCAGGTTGCTGTCTCTCTGATCTTATCTATATAAGCCTTGGACTCTTATTAAATTGAAATAGTTAAGCCCTCCTTTCCAGGTTTGTCGTGCTTTCTAGAAAAATACACATTGTTATGGCTTATATATCTTAATGTCTGCCCAAAGCCTCATGAGCCCATAGGTGGGGGTTTGGGGAGTGACTGGATCATAGATATGTGATACTGGAACATGGATGTGTGTGTGAAACTAGATTAGTCCACTGATGGGTTAGCATATTTCTGTGTATGCATGATGGAGTTACTGAAGAGGGAAAACCCACCCTGGGGTGTGGGTGGCACCAACCAATAGGCTTGTAGCCTGGATGGAATGAAAATGGAAAAAAGAAGGAACTCTCTGTGACTTCCTGCCTGCCATGCCACGGACTGTTTCTTTTCTGCCACACCCTGGTGCAATGCTGCCCTGCCTTGGAGCAAACTGACCGTGGACTGAAACCTCTACAAACTGTAAGCAAAAATAAACCTTTCCTCCTTGAGCTTGTGGGTATTTGGTATTATGTCTCAGCAATGAGAAAGTAATTAAGACAGACACAGTCATGAGCTATCGCTGGCACTCAGCAAATGGCAGCTGCAGTTATTGCTTAAGAGATGGCACTGTGTAGGGAGCAGGAGTGCCCTCGGAATCACACAGCCTGGGGCTGGGGCTGGAATCCAGGCCTGGACCCTTAGTCTCTATCCATGGAGATCCTTAGGGAGGCTGTTTTCTTCATCTGTGAACTGGGGCTATGGACACAAGGTTGTTGTGAAGTTCAGAAACAAAGTTTGGCAAGTATTGTGCCTGGAACAAAAAAATTGCTTAACACAGAGAAGCTATTATTGTTTATGTTTTTTTCATCATCATCTTCATAGGAGGTGAGATCATGAGATGATAGTCTTTGCAACATATTAGGAACAGCCTGAGAAATAAACAGTTTTCCTAGTGGCAGAGAGGTCCTGCTCAATTAATACGGTGTTCTCCGGCTGGTGTTCTTGGCTCTCTGCAACTGCGAGTCAGAAAAGGAGATGAGTGGGAAGTCAGGGAGAGGGACTGAGTAAGGAGGGTTGCTCCTCTTGATCACCTGAACTTTACTTTATAATGAAGCTGTTTTTGAGCATTTCTGTATTGTGGATATTTCTTTGATCATCGGCGGTATTGTATGGGAGATGCAGAAAACAGGCCCGGGTGGACTTAGGGTTTGGTCACTTGCTTCCTGGGTGCTACTGAACACAGTGTTTTATGAGTATCAGATTCCTATGTGTAAGATACCTAATAACACCCACGTTGGCATTCAATAAGGGTTACTTGGTACCAAGCCGGACATTTGATAGATGTTCAGTAAAGATGAAATTTGTTTTGCTTGGGTGCTAGTGAGGGACCTTGTCTTATTCACCTCCGATTCTTCATAGCCTGCCACCAGGCCTGGCCCAAAGAAGGGACATTTTTAAAGTAACATTTTGAAAATAATTTTTCGTAAGGGAAGGGATAAAAGAATGAGCAAATGAACCAATGAATACTGGTGAGGACAATGTCAAAATTGATAATCCCTGCAGACACTGCACATGATACAGCTGTGTGGTTCAGTTCTCAGGAAGCACCGTACCTAAGAGACCCTCTTTCCTGCCATCAGTGATAGCGATAAAACAATAAATTATTTTACAGCCGGCAGTAATTAGACAAAAGGGTCGTTGCAGCCTCTCTCTCTTTCAGATCTCTGGGAACATTTACAGGGCTCAGGGGCAGTCATTTCCTACCACCCCTGCATCTGTGCTGGTTCCTGCTTTCTTGGACCCAATGGACCAGACCTGGGGGGAAGGCAAATGTGGGCTGGCTGTTCTGGCCTCCTTAGCAGACCCCAGGCCAACTGGCGGACTCCAGCAGGGTCTTGAAGTCCTAGACAAATATGTAAGATATATGAGCTATGCATGCTTTGTCCTATCTTCTGACTCTCTCTGTCTTTGTTCTGTAAAATGGAAGGTTTACATTAAATAATCGGTAGGGCTCTTTCCATTGTTGAAATCCTATGCCTACATCCGTATTTTTGAGGCAAGTAGTTAGCTAGATTTTAGGTGCAGGTAAACCCACAGAGAAAGCCTGAGCAGGTTCTGTGGCCCGGATGGTTAGAGATGCTGTATTAACTTTAATAACCTCAGCTGGTGATAAAGATTACACACGTTGAGCTCACTCTAAAAGGATCCGCAGCAGCCTTTGACTTTAAGAGCTGATAGGCCCACATGACCTGCCAGCTTTTGTTTGGTTGCCATCACACCTACGCATTCTTAAATACCTTACAAACGTAACACACAGTCTGATTTACTAATTCTCTTGCCACTATGGTCCTCAGGACCTCTGAGTTTCTGACTCTTGAAAGTCAAGTCTTGGCATTCTGTGTACCAGGCACTGGCTCAGAAGGAAGGGAGGTGACTTCTCCAAGGCACCTCAGCTGGCACTCCAACAAGGTTTTTTTTTTTTTACAGTGCTTGAAATCAAGCAACCCAGTGCGTTATCTATGCCAGGCAAACATTCTACCACTGTGCTACGAGCTTCATCCTCTGACCCGAACTTCTGACTTTACCTGAGCTTCCTCCTCCACAGCAATCTAGAGGTAGGCTCAGGTTCAAGTGCCACAAGATGTGCAGGCCTTGGACATAAACTGCCCTGGGGGGTGCCTGGGTAGGGTCTTCCCAGAAGGAGATTTTAATGGGAAGAAAAGAAAATGAGAGCAAAAACAAGTCTCAGGTGGTATTCGCTTCAGCTTCTTCATCTATAGAAAGTAGAATGATTTACTGTGCTCCCTCACTGCCTTGAAAGAGTTTTGGGTGCGTTATGAAGAACAGGGCCTGGGAAGGAGTCGATGGGTATTCAGGATATAATCACCTCTCCCCTGGGAATGACCTGACTCTGGATGTGGGACTGATTGGGTTTTACTCTCCTGATCTCCCGGGTGGTAATAATAACATGCATTCTTGCTTTCAGTTCCACAAAGAGGGAAATTTACACAAAACTGCTTTAGTGTTTTGAATTCTCTACTAAGCACAGACTTGGGCATGCTAAGGCACAGCCAGGGTACCTCAGTACCCACTTCCCCCTCGTGGCTCACACATCTGAAACAGCCTCCCGCTCGGATGGACTTGGGACCTGATTCAATTCCTCAGAGTTTACATAATGCAAAGAAAGCATTTACTTTAATAGCCCCCATGGTCTGTAGGCTGAGATGCCTTTTCCCTTCCTGCTAATACCCCAGCACAGATGCATCACATTCCTGACAACACATTCTCTCACCCAACAGAATGGAATGATCATTTAAAAGCTCTGAGTGAAAGCTCAAGCTTCTGATTGATCCGATAATATTGTCTCATTCCCATTTTAAGCTACCTGTTCTTTAAATTGCATATAAAAATATAGTCCATGAAATATTAATACACTAATGAATAATACACTAACAATTTGAATCACGCCAACCCACCCAAAGATTTTTCATCTTCTGCACGTTTTAGGAGACACTTGGTATACACACTGAATAATTGTTAGGATGATGAAAATGGTAATAACAAAGAAATAAATATAGAACAGTTTTACCATGCTGAGGAAAGGCGTGAAACGCAGTTCTCAATTAAGAGTGAGAAATGGCCACCTATGAACCAGGAACGAGCCTCTGTGTCTGATGTATCACCGGTAAGGGCGGTTGCAGCTGTCTGCGACTCTGTGCACAACACAGTCTACATATATAGTGCTGTCACTGAAGGTGGGACTGTCCTTCCAAAATGGGATTCCAGACATCAGAAGTAAGTCATCTGAGAGAAAGTACATGGACTTTGAGTCCAGAGCTGACTCTGGATTCGAATGCTGGTTCAGCTGCTTATTGCCCTGTGAATTCTTGTAGCCTTCTAGTGTCTGCTCAGAAAACAGGACAATAACTACCCCACAGGATTAGGTGAAGATCAGGGCAGGTCACGTACATAAAGATGCCTGACCTGGGGCTGGGGTATTTCGGCAAACAATTTCCTTCCCCA
Source organism: Hystrix cristata (assembly GCA_004026905.1). Lineage (NCBI taxonomy): Eukaryota > Metazoa > Chordata > Mammalia > Rodentia > Hystricidae > Hystrix > Hystrix cristata. The sequence goes on from PVJO010009936.1 coordinate 16,242, forward strand.
AAGCACAGTCAGTGGTACCTACTGTGGCTCTTTAAAAGTAACTTTCCTTTCCCTTATATTTTAAGGCTTGATCCTTGAAGAGGGTAGTTCAAAAAATCCAAAGCCCTTTTCTTCCTATTTGTGGATATGGAAGTACTTCTCAGACCACTGGAATTTTAGGATTTCTGATTTCCAAATTGCCAGTGTTATGGCTCCTGTGAACCCAGAAGCGGACACAGAAGCATGGATAGTATGCCAGCAAGGGACCTGGTACACAAGTGTATATAAACGTTCTTTTAATTGTGACGATTAGTGGGTGAAAAAAAATCTGTTATATTGAGAAAAGCATTTAAAATGGGATTTGTTTTTTCAAGTGTGAATTTATTCTTAAAATGGAAAACAAATGCTTTTATTCACCTATTCTTTCACTTACCAGTCTTTTATTTAGAGCTGACCACAAGCTCGTCACAATGCTGTAAACTCTGAAGGTGTAAGGACACAATCTAGGTGGGGCGAAGATAGATTAAATTGATGACCAGATAAGCAGAATGAAAAATGCAAACACAGAAAACAAAACGCTACTGGAATGATTGATCATTTTTGACAGCTGTGACCAGGTGCTATGTAGCATTTAGATTAGAGAAGGTAGGCAAAAGTGTTCTGTGCTTAAACTGTAGTGCTAGTACCAAGAAAAGTGGCAAGCATTGCAAGGTGATGGTGACAGAGTATGTAATGTGCTGTGGGCAAGCATCTATCCCGGGATGCTGGCTGGATGTGATTCCAATTCTGGTTGCTATCAGTCATCGACTCAAGAGTGTGTTCCAATACACTCTGAAGAGCCTTTACCCATGTCTCATTTGGTCATCCTAACAACCCTGCAGGCTATGCATGCTTGTCCTTATTTTGCCCTTGAAGAAACTGAAATTCAGAGAGGTAATAAATAGACAGTGACATACAGAATTTTATTTCATCTTACGGTTTGAAGCCTGTTTGAGCTCTACTAGATTTCCAGGCATTGCTTTAAAGGGGAAACAGAAAGGCAAAGACAAGACCTTGGACCTAATGACTAGCTGTGAGACAAAGATGCCGATGAACTGAAGTTTGAAAGTTTTAGGCAAGATATGGTTAATCCCAACTTGGAGGCAGGTAAGATGCGAAGTTCATGGCTGGGGTGACATTTAACAGGGGAGGCACTTTTTGGATTAGTCTTCAAATATGATGGACTTTGGTAAGCACAGAAGAGGCAAGGCACAGCAGTGAAGGGGAAATGGAGAGCCTGGCAGGCACACACTCAGCATGGGGTTAGGCAACGGGATAGAGAAGAGGAGGGTGGGAGGAGGAAATAGAGGGAAAAGAAACCAGAAAGGAGTTTAAACCTAGCTTCAGGACACCAAGATCTTCATGGCATTTCTTTTTCAGAGTAAATGTGACAATCTGGATGGGTGAGGCTTTCGACCTTCTTTATTTTAATCTTTTTCCCTCATCTGTCAAGAATGCACTGAGAAGTCAGTGATGGAAAAACATTTTGTAAATATGAGGGATTATATTGTAATAGACAATAGCAACTTGGCCCAGGACAGTAAGTAGCCATGGGAGGAGGGAGTCACATACAAAGCAGTCACTTTCTCCACCAGGCGGCAGACATCAGAGTCTGTCTCACGGTAAAACTCAGCTCACAACTACTTCAACTGCCGCTGTTTAAGTGGTTAGTAGTCTGGGGGAGTGTTTTGGACACATGATGCTAGTATATTGGTCACTTTTTGACCAAATCAATTGAAAGGAATGCTACTACTTCTGCCATGGTAATGCCATGTTGTCTTCATAGATCTCCATTCCTTAAAAGGAAACAGAGGAAAACAAGGAAAACTGAACCATTTTCTACAATTTGTCTCCACGTGTAATGTTCTGCAGCAGTGGAAAACGATAACTCATTCTAGGTCGCTTGTTTTTGGTTGACATTTCTCAAGATATTGTTTCTTGGCATGCTAATATGTATTAAGTAAAAACAAAAATGAACAACAACGTCTCCACAACCAAACAACAGAGACAAAGCAATAAGGAGAGAAGGAATCAATAACCAAAAAAGATCAAATGGGGTTTATTACCCAAAGCCCAGGCGTGTGGAGAATCTCCAGAACTTGTTTGTCCACATAATCACTTTTCTCCCTGAACGAGTGGTCAGTGAATGCTACACTTGGTTTCGCCTAATGGGCTCAAACTCTAGGTTGTTGCTTCTGAGGCTCAGGACCAAGAACAAGGAAAGAGAAAGAGAGACGGGGGGAGGGAGGTACTCTAGACATCTGGGCCCAGGAACTTCCACGTTTTAGGTCCATTCTGACAACTTTCATACAGTGTAACTCTAGGCAAGTCACTGCCTCTCTTCTTCCTCATAATTAAATCAAATTGGCTGAAATGATCCCTGATGCCCCCTCTGGCTCAAATACTCTGTGAATACATCATTTTCTGTAACGTGTTCATTTATTCTTTCACTGAGCAAATACTTGGTAGTAAGTGGAAGCATATTTAAAAACAATCTCCAGTGCCTTCACTGGAGGGGACGTCTCAGGCGGGGCATCTTACCAGCTGGCGAGGGGACAGTCAGAGAAGGCTGAGGCAGTGATGTGCAAGGGATGAGCAGGAATGAATGCGGCGGTCAAGGAGCTCTGATAAAGGACCATCACGGATGAGGCAGAGAGAGTGGTGAAAGCAACGCGTTTTGGGAAGTGTAACAGCATCAACGGTAACAGGAGCAGCAGCGGAAGTAGCAGCTATGATATTTCTGGCTGGCCAGAGATAAATGCTTTGCATTCATTAATCCTTGATACCTGGAATCCTTCAAAAAATTATCCTGATTTTACAGCTGAGGCAATAACAGCCAATCCATTTTGTTTTGGGGGGATTTTTTTCGTACATATGGCTAACTTGCAGCTAATCCCAAATTATCTGTCCATTTCTTTTATTACACATGTCACTTTCAGTCCACAATTCACTTTTTCCTTTCATTCAAGTTACTCCTGACTGCTTCCTACCTACTCCACTGAAGGCAGGCAACACGAAGTCCTTTCAATATTAGCTTGGACAAAACATCAGCATGTACAAGAATCATGATGTACTTGAAACCCAAAATGAATAAATTGTAGAATTTTCACACAACTGCTCTCTCTTCCACTGGGGTAGGTAATTGCGATTCAGGTTTAATTAGTCCATGCCCTTCCTGATTTTGGAAACGCTGGGCATTTTTAATATTAATGCATTCAATCATCAAACATGTCTTAAAAACCTATCCCATGCCAGACACCACCAAACATTTCAGGGATTACTTCTAATTCGTTTTAACTCAATGCCAATAGAACCTCTTCCAGGAGTTTTTCTGGCTCCACTCTACCATCCCTGAAACATGCTGGGCCAAGAGACTTTCTCTCTGCTCCCAAAGTGCTCTGCACCTGGCTTACTCATCATACTCTGCTCCCCAAAGCACAATTGTCTGGTTACTTGTAGTTGTTGGTTTGCTTTCTACGAGGGGAGAGATGGTGCGTGTTATTTTAACTGCTGCATTTACAATGCCTAGCACATGATGGCCTGGGTGCGTAATAGATCTAACCAGTAGTTACTGATCCAGCGGATGGACTCTTAGTGATTTGAATACAGAGACTATGTCTAATATTTCAATCATCCCAAGCGCTTATCAGTGTGCCAGGAATATACTAAGAGTTCCTGAGAAATTTGTTGAATAAAACAAATGAATATAAGAGTCATGCTGTCTGTTCCAAGGAGTTGATAATACCTCAGAGGAGAGGGCTATTCATTGTTGACCAGCATCTATCCTCTTTGTCAGCCTAGAAGACTCCATTCTACTCTCTTCATGGGCTGTATAGTCTTGGGTGGGCCTCCACTCCCAGCTATGAGGACAGAGTAGCTCTTTCTAGAAACTGACTCAGAGGTGGACACCTGAGCCAGTTCTTAGGCAGAGAGAAAATCTGAGTCCCCGCTCTTGGGAGTAAAGGCACCCGTGGGGACTTGGCTTCCAAAGCTGTTGGAAGTAAGAATAGGAAGCGTGGAGCTTTTGCTGCTGTTGGGGAGCCAGCCTAAGAGCGGAGCAAACCCAGGAAGGGATGATCCAACCTCAGCTATGACCCAATGTCTTCTTTTATTGTTGATGATGGTACGAGCTGAAGTTGTTGGGCATTTGTAATACTGTCCCAGATGATAAACACACAGGAAGAAGGTTTCAGATAAAGCGGTGAGAGAACGCAGAAGAGAGAGAAGTTATTTCACTGAGTATCTCAGGAGACAGGAGGAAGCGTCTCAATGAAGCATTCAAAGCAGATAGTCATTTTGACTGAGAGCAATCTAAGAACCACGTGGAAATGTCTAAATCAGACGCTGGGGGATAAAGAGGATCTATCCACCCACGTAGGTGGTCACCTCCAGAAGAGTAGGAGAAGCAGTTATGAGGCCGAAACAGAGAGAACACTTGAATATAAATATTTGGTGGAGTCCAAGGTCTATGTAGGCAGTGACAAGAGAGAAGCAAGGAGGGACAGAGGCGGACTCAGAGAGGCTTCAATACCATGCAGTGCATATGGTCCCTGCAGCAAACCTTGGGAGGCTTGGTGTGGACTGGTACTGTCCCTTCCAAGGTCTCCTGGTTGTGTGTTGGTACCCAGATGGGATCTGCTGAGTTCATCCTGGATCGAAGAGAGACATTTCAGGCTCTTTTTTCTCTCTTGTCTCTTTTCTGGTACCACATGCAGATGTCCCTACTATTTGTAGGGAAAGGGAGCGCAGAGCAGAACACGGAGGTACCAGTTAAAAGACCCTTTTGCAGCCACAGATCCCAACAATAAAAGTGAAATAAATTAGACACACAAGCTTAAATGTCACATGGTTTTTCTTATAAGAGAAACCTGAAGTATAAATAAACAACAAGATAAAAGATAGATAATAGGAAACGGGGAGATCTTTTGCAAATGAGAAGGGAACCAAGAGATGAAGGGAAGGGGATGTAAAAAGAACTAAGATGTGCCGGCCACATGTACCAACTCTCCACTATGAATGTAATCATCATGTATTGCAAACATGTATTAATAAAAAATTTTAAAAATCAAAGATAGATCTTCCCACAATTACAGTGAGTTTCATGAAAAAAGAGGAAGAAGAAAGAACACAGAGCACTGTGAAGAGCTCTTCATTTGTCAGGGCCATGGTACTATGGTGTGGATGTGGCTTTTCCTTTCCGAAGCTCAGGTTAAAACCTTAATTCCCAATGCAACTGTACTGAGAGGAGATGAGAGATTCTTGAGGAGGTGAATGGGTTATGGGAGCATCACATTCATGAATAGATTAATGCTGTTCATGAGGGAATGAGTTAGTTCTTAAAGGAGATCTTCGTTATGAAAGTGAGTTCAGCTTTCTTTTGCTTTCTCTCTCCCCCCATGACCTGTTCTGAACTCCTATCATGTTAGACATAGCACAAGAGCCTCACAAGAAGTCAAGGAAATGCCCTCACCATGATCTTGGACTTCCCCACCTCCAGAACTATGAATTGAACTAAACCAAACCTCTATTTGTTTAATAAACAACCCAGTTTCAGGACTTTCTTATAGCATCAGATAACAGACTAAGACTTGTGGTAAGGAAGAAATAGGTCTTAAGTAGGACACATCTCCAACTGACAATCAGGACTTTTTCCAGAACTACAGACCTCCAGATATAGAGGATGGGTGTTCAACTTCCACCCAGTCTGCTGCCTGGACCGATGTGGGGTTCAGGATTTTGTAACTCAGCTCAGCTCAAAAAAGGTTCCACATTTTTCAGTTTCCACTGCACCTTGCAAATGAGGTAGTCTGTCCTGCTTATATGTCTCAGGGAACAAGAGCAAGCAGTCAAAGGTCATTTGAGTTACTGGGATTTGACTCTTTTGGTTTGGCCATCAGATGGGAAGAACTTGCCCTACTGGGTATGGCCTGGTACCTGCCAGGCTCTTCCTTTTACCCTATTCTCTCCTTCCCTTGGAAAGTGCAGCCTCTCCCTCAATGGGTCTACAGCCTACCCCTTTCTTCCATAATGTTTTTTTTCTTTTCTGGGGCTTCTTTCTGTTTTCTTACTTTAAATTTTGTCATTTTTTTAATTTCTTAACATGTTTACCTTTTCCACACGAGATGGAGCCAGCATAAACTTTTAGAAAGACCCAGATTCAAATGTGTGACTTTGGACATCACAGACTCTCTGAGATTCAAGATCTTCATTGGTAAAACAGGACAAAGAAGTATTCATCACTGAGGATCGCTGAAGACACTGAGATACAAGGAGGGATCATATCTTCTGATTTGCCTGGGACGGTGTCGGTTTATGCTTATTACCCAGGCATGGTTATTAACGTTGCCCCTTCTTAACCCCGGCATGTACTAGTTTGGGTGAAAAGTTGTGTGTCTCTCTAGGTGCACATTTCTAAAATGCCTGTCACGGTATCAGGCACATACAAGGTGCTCAAGACATGTTTGCTGAATCTTAAGTCAAAAAAAAATTTTCCTCCCTTTGGTATATGTGAGTGTATACACATTTTTGTATCCCTGCCAACATCTGTAGATTTATAATTAATGAAGCATATGAAAGCTCAAAAATCACTCTGTGATAAAAAAAAAAGACAAGACACCAATCTTATCATGTTATCGCTTTTCCAAGGGCTATGATCTTAGTTTGCGTGCCGTCTACATAGCTCCGTGGTGGGGGATGGGGGCATGTTAGTCTTGTCTTTTAGTTTCATTTTAGTGATCCACACTCTTTGTCCATGAAGGGCACAGAGAGAAAGAGTCTTTGTATTTTTTTTAAAATAAGTTTTAAAAAACTGCCTGAATAAAGTATATCCTTGTTTCTCCCATCTCCTCTGCACAAGAAATAGAGTCTGGGAAGGGAGTACAGACCTATGAATATTTAGTGAGTATTTCCTGGGTGATGGGTGCCGCGGCAGACCCTTAATGTCAGCTGTAGTGGGGCTGGCGTTCTCTTGTGAGCATTCCCAGAGGCACCAGGTTAATGGCACCATGCTTCAGTTTGCACGGGTGTGTCCTATATCCGGGGAAACTCTTAACTGTGGAGCTGCCCCACTCCCCACCCAGACACTTCCCAGGACTCTGTTACGGTGTGGGTGTATTGAAGGATGGTGGATGGGTGCACTTCGGTAAGACATTTTGATCTTGTTGCTGGGACTGGAACACTTTGCCCTCATTGTTGGATCATTCTTGGCTCTTTGCTCCATTAGCGGTGGGGACAACTAGTATGTCATGTGCAGAGGGGTTGAAGCTAGTGGATTAGTAATGTAATGAGGCCAACCGAGATAGTAGAATGATCCTGAAATGTCTGACAGGTATTATCTCTCACTATGAATCAACTAAAAAAGATTAATTTTTTTTCACCCAGTTCATACTGAATATTACTGGTAAAAGGATCAATTTAAAATAAGACTGACAGCCACCAAAACGGATTTCCCCAGACTAGTGTTCTTTGCTGCTACTCTTTATTTGTACACTTTCCCAGTAAGACTGCAAACTCACTGAGAGCACACAGGATGTCTTCCTTGTCTATGCGAAGCAGCAGTCCAATTCTAAGCAGCGTTTGTCTCTAAATCTAGTACTGTACTTGCCTCGCTGAGGGAGAGTAAAGCAGCTCATCCATCAAACCCTCAAGCTCATTTCTGAATTTGTGTATGGAGGAAACAAAAGAGAGCTTTATAAGTTATTGTCAGGACTTTGGCTGGATTTTATTTTGGATGAGTTGGGAGCCCTTGGAAAGTCTTGGGCAGAGAAGTGACCTAATCTAACTTACGCTTTAAAAGGATCGTTTGCCTGCTGGTTGAGAATAAGCTTCTGGGAATAGATGTTCAGCAAACAGACTGCGAGGCAATTTTAGTCATTCAGGAGAAATACAAGGGGGACTTGAACCAAGGAATTGGGTGCTGAGAAATGGGATTGGGTGATGGAGCAGACGTGGGGAGTAAAGAAAAGAAATCAAGGATTACACCAGTGTTTCTTGCCTAAGTAAAGGAAGGTTGGAGTTGACCTTTACTGGGTTTGGGATTAGTGTGGGTGGCGTGGATTTGGAATAATGTCCCCTGTAAGATAGGAGAAAGCGCTGTCCTTGGTTTTGTTTCCAGTCTCTCACAACTCAACATGCCTGTCTTTGCCGAAATGCTAGTCCTGCCATGGCTCCCAAAGCAGCAGCTTCTGACCCCTGCCTCTTCCCCCAGGATGTCCGCATGTCTGTCAGATGCAGCGGGAAGGAAAATCAGGTTCTACCCAATTAGCTCATCTTAAGTGGATTTCACTGTGCATTTAATTAAACCTGTTATAATCTTGAAGGGTATTTTGATACATGGTACTTGATACAGAGTAATTAGACTACTGTGGGCATGCACATAAATATCTTTGGGCTGAGGTTTTAAACTGGGCTCTGCTGCTATGGGTTTATGCGTGCTACCTTGCCAATAATTTCAAAGCCAATAATATTCACACACTCATTGTTTGCAGCCTTCCTGGCCCTTCTGGCAGGCGGATCAATTGCAAGGTCATCTGATTAAGGCTTCCTCTGGCTTAAAGGAACAGTTCCTGATCCTGTTACTCTTCTGCTCACATGATTTTATGTCTCCTCTCTCAGTATAGAATAAAGGTCAAAACTCCTTGAGTAAGTATTTTGGTCCATACACAAGTCAGTTATTCACTGTGTTTCCAGTATGTTCTCACTATGCAAAACTATACTGCAGGACGCCTACATCTCAATATACCGCCACACTTTGCCATATCAGATTACTCTGCCATTTATTCATCTCTGCCGGCATAGGGCAGGTTATGCTGTGGTAACAAATAGTCCCAATATCTCAGTGGCTTACGATATCAATTTCTTTTGTTTGTTTTGCTGTCACTTTCTCAATCATCCTACACAACCTCTGCAGATCAACTGCAATTCGGCTCCATAGCCAGTTATCAGAGTGAAGGGAAAAGAACATGATAGATCAGACACTGTATTTTAATGCTTCTACTCAGACATAGAAAATTAACTTCCATTAACATTTCCTTAGTCAAGTAAGTAATGTGACCAAGTCTGCCATGAGTGGGTCAGGGAAGTACAATCCCTCCCAGGCAAAGAATCAATGTTTATGAAGAATAATACAATCTGGAGCTGTATTATGCATCTTTCTAAGATGATGCTTCACATTTATTTCCAAAATGGTGTTCAGTATGTACTTAGTTTTTAAAGTTTGTGCTTTCCACCTTTCACACACACTGAGCAGCAAGGGCAGTGTTTATTGTCATCTCTCTCCCTAATAGTGGCTACTAGGGTATTGTGTTAGCTTTTTGTTACTGTGTGACAAAATATCTAAGAAAATCAACCTAAAGAAAGAAGAGATTTATTTTGGCTCATGATTTCAGAGGTTTCAGTCCATGGTCACTTGCTCCATTGTTTCTGAGCTTATGGTGAGGCAGAGAATCATGGCAGAGGGTGTAGCAGAGGAAAGAGGTAGAGGCAGAGGGAGGGAGGGAGACAGAGAGACAGACTCTGGGCTGGGGATAACACACCCTTCAAAGGCATTCCCAGTCACCTACTTCCTCCAACTAGGCCCCAACTTCGAGAGTTTCCATAACCTCTAAACAGTACCATCAGCTAGAGAACAAACTTTTAACACATGATGTTTGGGGGACAATTAAGAGCCAAACTACAACAAGGGCTTCACCTATTGGACACTTAATACAAAGTTTATGAACCAAATGTTGCATTCCAACAATGCAGTACTATGGAGGAAATATCTGGAACTTAAGAAGCCTAGGAGAGCTAGATCTTCTGTGTTCAGAAACATATGGTTCTATTCGGTATTTGGTAATAGTTTCATCTCACTTAATCCCTATGACAACCCTCGCACTTAGGCACTGTTTTTATCCCCATTATCCAAACGAGAACACAGAAACCCAGAGAGAAACAAGGATGCTCAGCATCATGGTGAATTAAATCAGTTTAGCACTACCTAGAAATTGATAGTTATGCATCAAATAATGATTATTCAATCCTGGCCAAAGGGATAGGTACAAGTCTTCTGTTTAAAGGAGAATGCCTTTGTTAACACCAAGGAGTGGGTGGGTAGTGGTAGGAAATAACCAATTACCTGGTAAACTCAGACAGATTCACTTAATTGTTCCAATTTACTCATTTCATGAATTCCTACAATAGGTTATTTTGTTAGGGAGAGCCAGAGCATGGAAACAGGTCCACTGGGATGAGTGTGGAGTAGATGAGGAAAATGGGAAGAGAGGAGAAGAACAAAAGAACCAATGTATCTGTGGAAATGTTAAAAAAAAAAAGTAAGCTTAAAAGTCATTAAGTTAATTCACTATTTAATATTATTACTGATCCTGTTTGACTTATAATGGCATTACATCCTGATAAACCCATCTTGAATTGAAAATATCCTAAGTCAAAAAAACTTTTCATGCATCTAACCTACCAAATATTAGAGCTTGGCTTAGCCTACCTTAAATGTGCTCAGAACACTTACACGGATCTATGCTTGGACAAAATCAAAGCTTGTTTTACATACGGTGACCATGTGATTATGTGGCTGACTAGGATCTGAAGCTCCCTGCTGCTGCCCAGCACTGAGAGAGTTTCCTATGCCACATCATCAGCCCAGTAAAAGGTCAAAATTCAAAGTATTGCTCCTACTGAATGCATGTTGCTTTTGCGTCATCATAAAATCAAAAAGTCATGATCGAACCATCGTAAGTCAGGGACTGTCTGGCAATGTCAATACATGTGTTAAGTATTAAAGATACTGAGATGGAAAAGAACTATTTGATGCCCTTGAAGAAACATCCCTCGTGGAAGGGAGTAACAACCATCGCATAGCAGGTACGAATCAGACACTTTGGGAACAGAAGAGGAGGAGGAGGGGAAGGCAAACGAAGTGAAAGCTGCTGATCCCAGCAGTATTACTCTAGTCCAGGCGGCTTATTAACTAGATTGTCAATAATGTCATGGTAAATGTTTCTAATGTTTTTTTAAAAGCCTCCAAGCATTTGATTGCATTTGACCCTTCATCTAATAAAGCTATCTGCCTACACCAAGTGGTGTCAGCGTGCCACTTAACGTAAGCAGTCAAGTCCATTGCAAGGTCCAGGAGCAGGAGGGGCTCCTTCATGGCAACAGCCCTCCTCCTGCATGCCTGGTTCCACTCACACTCTCCTGTGTAAATTCCACCTGGGCTGAATCCAAGCTCCTGCCTGGAGTGTGTTGTGTGTCCTGTTCCATTCCAGGTACTCACAGTATCTCTGCTAAGGAAGCAAAATAGTGTTGGTCAGGAGTGGGGCTCTCAAGTCCAGAGGTATGTTTGGGTTTGCTTCATGGCTCCACCCCCAAGTCCTACATCTGTACTAGGCATCAGTCTCCTCCTCATACAATCTGTAATTTGTGTCTTCTTGTCAGGCAGCTTGAACCACCAATGGTACATGCATGACTGTTCCATTAGGTGGCTTTTTATTAATTTTTATTAGTAAAAAGACGGATAAAAGCGATTAGCTCCATTTGTACCATCAGCGGTACAAGCCACCCGATGGGACAGTCATGTATGTACCACTGGTGGTTCAAGCTGGGGGAATATGTTCAAACAGGAAGTTATGATCATCTGCTTGGCTGACTTCCTGTGGTTACTATGAATATTTTAACATTATCTAGTACTAGCCTTCACCACAGCCCTACTAATACTCACTGGAAACTTTGTTTACACCAAGTACCAGGCTGGGCACTTTCGCTATGACTTTCACTTAGCCCTCACTGTTCCCAAGGTGAACTGCATGTTTATTTCTATTCTGTGGATAAGGAAGCTGAGGCTGGCTTCCCTCAAGGGACCTGCCCAATATGACATAGCTACTGATGGCTGAGGCAAGACTTGATCTCAGGCTAATCGTGCTTCTAATGTAAACCCCTTCTGATCACATTCCACTCACAAAGGAAGCAGAGAAGTAGTGCCTAAGCCAGGCAGGGAATCCATAACTATCACTGTGTTTACCAAACATTCATGATTCACAAAATGTGAAGTGCTACAGTCATCCATTGCATCAAAGGGGGAACAACATTCTCTTCAGAGAAGAGTTTCATTAGGCCTCAGGAGTTCCCTCAGTTTCTACCTGAGTCTTAACTCACTTGGTCTTGGCCATCATCCTGTGGAATAGTTATCTGTTACACTTGATGATTTGGGAAGCTGAGATCTTGGTAGGAAAACTAACTTGACCCAAGTCCTACAGTTACCAAATGGCAGAGGCAGAGCCTATACCCAGATCATTCCACTGGGGGAAACGGAAAACTTCTTACCTACTTGGAGGAAAAATGAGGCAACCAGCCAGTATAAATTCATAATGAGAATTCATCCCTGGTTTTTGAGTATGTAACATAAGCCAGTCCTTCACACATACTGTTTCACTTCACTTTCACAAAAACGCTGAGAATTCAGTCGAACTTTCTGTTCTACAGATGAGGAAGACAGAACCCACAGAGCTAAGTCACACTGTCCAAGCTGCCACTGCTGTAGATCAACCAACATGATGGGATTATCGAAGTCTTCATTGTTCAGTCTCTTTATGCAGCTTTCTCACCACTGTGGGTGACTTAGGGGATCTGTCAGGGAAGGACTAGCATCTGGCTGAGGCAGAGTGTTAAGGGAATGAAATGATGGGCTACTAAACATCTCCAAGGCTCAGTTTTCTTATCTGTGAAATAGAAGTAAGTCATGATTTAAAGAATGCAAAGGCTGAATGAAGCAAAGCATCTAAGTGCTGGATACACAGTAAGACTGTCTTAAACGCAGCCATTACTATCAGATAGGAAAGAAAAGGTCTCGCTGCCTCTGGAGAGACTGTCCACCTCCTCAAGTCTCTCTTACTGAATAGCTACTTAGTGACCTTCTGTGAGGCAGGGCAAGCTTCAACAAAGAGTTTCCTCTTTTTGATCCTGGTGGGAAATTGGAGGAGTTAAAATCATTCTTCAAAATATATGTTGACATTTAATTATATACATCCTCCTCTTTATTTATAACTTCTCTTGTCCTGTCTACAAGAAACAGGGCTTTGTGATGTACTGAAACACACTCCTGCCTCCCAGTGCTCAGTTTCCAGCCTTTAACAATTAGTGGTTGAACACTGAAGTCCACACAGCCAGGTAACTTAATTATTTCTCCTTTTCCTTGGCTCAACCAAGAAGGACCGTCAAATGACACATTAGTTTATCCGGGGTTTAAAAAAATGTGACTTTAGACTGCACACTGGAACCAATGACCCTTCTCTCAGACCACATTCAATTAATATGCAAATGAATTAGACCTTCTGGGTCAGCATTCAAGTTCAGAATCAAAAGAAATCCAGGGGCAGAGGAGGGAGGAAGGAGCAAGTGCTTAGAGGAGTAGTTCAGGGAGAATACAGGATTTGGATCAGATCAGCCGGTGTTTGAATCCTAATTCTAGCATTTACTTGCTTTGTTACCATAGTCATGAGATGTATGCTTTTTCAGCCTCAGTTTCCTCAACCTGAAAATAGCAGTGCCCATTTTCAGGCCTTCTCTGAAGTGCCAGGTTATGAAATGTTTCCAGCCTGGCTGGTACTCCTGTATAGCAGGGGCACCGAGGTCTCTGTCTTTACCTTTCCTCTGGGGCAGTTGCTGCAAACTCAGCGGCCTACAGGGGACAGACAGGCAACGGCAGTGAATCAAGAGGGCTGGGAAAGCCTGAAGCACGTGGAACGCGAGGACTATGGCAAAGCAGCGTGCAAGCTCCACAGCAACGTAAGATGGCAGCAACTGCCCAGCTTCAGTGGAGTCCACTTGAGTTCTCCCTGCTTCTCATCTTCAAGAAAAGACCACCAACTGGATTTTATTTCACATCACTCAATGGCATATATAGGACAAACAAAAGACATCTGCGGGTGGGCTGGATTCAGAAGGCGAGCACCCAGGCTGCACCTCGTGGAGTCTGTCTGGGGAGCAGGGTTTGGGCTCACTTCTGCTCTGACCTTGCCATGCACCCGGCCTCCTCCGGCACTATCTGTTTCCCTGTGCAGCTCCACAGCACCCTCTCAAACTTCTGTCTGCCTCAATCACTAGTGGGAAATGATCAGTCTTGTCACTATCACTCATAGCAACGTTGACCTCACTGGCCAGTGAGCAGTAAGCTCTGGAGATCTGTGTCCCTCTTGGGTCTGTCAGCCGGCCTCCCAAAGGCAAGCAATGCTCTGTGAGACGAGGCCCCATGCTGGAGCAGGATGGACAGGAACAGAGCCCTCCAGAGGGCAGCCTCGGCACCCAGTCCTAGTTCTGCCTCTAGCTTTACCACAGACCATGTGGAAAGGCCACCGCAGACACTTGTAGCTCAGCGTTTTCATTTGCATGATAGGAACAAGAACACAAAAACTCCTTCCTGCCCTCCTGCATACATAAGAAGACCCGGCTGTAACGCTCCATTTTCAGAGTGCCTGCTCTTGGCCAGCCTCTGAGCAACAATAATGGATGAGATCATCTCTATTTTCCAGGAATGAAGAGCCCAGTGGGAAAACACACCACACACACACACACACACACATACACACACACACACACACACACAATCATTTGCCACAGAGAAAGTGACCAAGCCACAAGAGGACCAAACAGAACAGCGGGAAGGGGAAGAGAGATCTCCAATCCTTTGTGGGTAAAGAGGTCAGTGAATGTTACATAAAGAACAAGCTCTTTTATTAAATGGGCGAGAGAAAACAGGAGATGCATTTTGTCAAGTAGCAGCGATGCTGCAGACAGATACTAGAATGTCATTTGTTATGTATGGCTGTTTACTCATTTCTTAATTCATTTAACACCTTCACTGAGAACCTGTTCCTGTGCTAAAAATCTGCATTGCTGCTTTGCTTTATTCTAATAATTACTACATGAGTCTGTAGATTCCACCCATTGAGTTAGTGTCTGTGTTTCAGCCCTCACTAGGGTCACTGAGTATCTGTTGAAAGTGCGCAAACAAATGAAACCTGATGGGCATGGTCTGACCCTTAGAACTGACTTCTAAAAGTCTTTGAAAAGAGAAATTTTTTCTGATTCTATGAATGTGAGTTCAGCGCAGTCAAACGTATTACATTTGGAAGATCCTGGAAGTTCAGACCTCTCAAGTTCCTGAGGCTTTGAGAAGAAAGCTTTTCCTACACTACCCAGTGACCATCCAGTTAATGAATTCCTCCTGGGAAGGACTCAGGCAAAGAATGGCCTGAAGAAGTGGTGGCCAGTATCGGCGCTCTTTTCCCTCCCTCTTTTTCCAGTCTTGCTTCGGTGGTGGAAGGATGTCAGCGTTTGTTTTGGCCCAGAGCACCAGTACTGTGTTTTAACAAGCACTGAGGAATGTCTCATGGATTCTGGAGCCAGGTGGAGCTCCCAGGAGAGCACAGCAAAAGTGGCACAGGGCCAGGGAAGAGCAGGGTGGGGACCGGGTAGGGAATCTGGGGAAGGTCATAAGCAGCATTGACTCATCCTGAGAATCACACTTCTGGAACCTTCTTCATAGAAATATTAATTGCATGGAGATGGGTGGGGGATAACAGCACAGCCGTATTCTTTTGGGCCATAAACCAAAACTGTCACTCCTCCATCCACCCACCACCCCCTTACCCTTCCCTTCCTCTACTGACCTACTCATTCCTACTGCAGTCAACCAGGCTCAGGCAGACTTCCTTCTAGTCACTAGAAGCACAGAGGTGATTAAGGAGATTCACAAACATGGACATGCAAATTAGGATACAATAGACCTAAAGCAATAGAGAGATGAATGAGCTGCTGAGAAAATCGAGAGAAGGAAACAACTAACTAGGTCAGCAAGAATCAGAGAAGGCTCCCCAGGGAGAGACCCAGCAGGACTGGCCCAGGAAAAATAAATCTGAGGCCTTAAAGACAGGTAATACGGTGAATTATCCTGGGAGGTGTAAAGACCGAGTTCAAGGACATGGAGGCCAAAAGGGCCTCAGGAATTCTGGGAAGTGGGAAGAGTGGGGTGTGTGGCTGGAGCATGGATGTGTGAAGGTTGTGTCTCATTTCACAGGACTTGCTGAGTTTCAGCCTGAAGAGTTTTCAGGAGCCATCTTTAGACAGTATCGAACTTGAAGACCTCAGGATATGTTAAAATCAAATGAAATTACGTTAAATGCCTCAGTGCAATGCTCTCATATCTTTGTCTACTGTATTTCTCCATGTGAGACATCCACTGCACATTATTCACTCTTCTGTTCATTTATTTCAAAAAGCAAATGTTCACTGAACAAGTACTCTGTGCCAACAAAGGCACAGAAAGTTGTCTTTTGCACGTTGCATCAGCTAATTCACTGTAGCAAGTCACAGGGAACTCAAGTCCCAAAGCCCAGGCTCCTTCTCCTCATACGAGAAGCCTTACATAACAGGGATTTCTCAAGAGGAGGACATAGGATGGAACTATCAGTTCATGGCAACCAAGTTCTTCAAACTGTGAGCTTCATTTTGCTTTGGTAATGCAAAATGACACCTAGGAAGTGTCTTTTCATGGGTCACTTCTGCCTGTGATTATTAGGATTTATCTGTGAATTAGACAGATGAAGACTTCTGTTCTTGGAAGGGAGCTTACTGCATAGTGCAATTACTTGAAATTACTTGCTCAGGAGGGCTTTGCCTCCTAGGCATTAGCAAGGCGAGGGCTAGGGCTATGCCTTTTTTATTCAGTGCACTCAGTAAAGTGCCAAACACACAGTGGGACTGTGATAATTTTTTCCCTTTTCCAGTCTGCTGCCATTATCCCAGAAGTAAATGACAGCTGGCTCATCAGGTGTCATTGGAGAGAGATCTTAATGCATGCCACATTCATCCAGCAGCTGGACTCATACACATACCTAAGAAACAAAGCAACCAGCAGAGATTTTGTTCTGCCAGCTTCATGCCTGCTACAATTATACGGGCAGAAGTGACTGACAAGGATACTTTCTGGTAGCATTTACTACCAAGGCAGAGTGAGGCTCAGAGTTGGAGCAATGCGGGTTCCACACACAGCTAGTGCTTTATATTCCCTCCTTCACTGTGTCCGATGATGCCTGGTGTGGCAGGTGGACGGCCTTGGGGTGGTGCTCCCCTGTCACTTGCTACAGTGAATTAGCTGGGGGGAATGTACAAAGGTTCGCCCTCTATACCTTTGCTCTCCCATCGGTAAAATGCCTCACCTGAAGTGCAGGTGGGTGCCCTGAAGAGAACACTGTAAGGAAAGTGCCTGGCACAGTGCTCAGAGCCCAGCAGCAGTCTGTGACAGATTCTGAGAGTGACAGTTATCAGCACAGGCTCACACCTTGCAGGGGATGCACTAGACTTCGTGGTGGCGAATCTACGGCACGTGTGTTAGGGTTTTCCTTTTAAAACAAAAGATGTTAATGCGTGACTTGTTTTTTCTAAACTAAGACCTCAGTATTCAAGTTTCATTGCAGTCTTGGTACTTGGCCATAAATAAGCAGGTTTGGGGTTGCAGGCCAGGCGCCTGACTCTGACAGGTTTGCCGTCACCATCTAAGTGGTTCGGGTCTTATGGACAGAAGCCGGGATGAAGACGCGGGCGATGTGAGTTCTAATTCTGACTCTGTCACTTGTGAACTGTGCAGTATTGGCTTAGTTGCTCGGCTTCTCTGGGCCTTGACTCTACGCCTGTTAAAGGAGTTTGGTCCACTAATTTCTACTTGTAATTGTTTATTAGCGAAGGTCTTTCCTGTTCATTCCCACTGCCAATGGCTTCATCAGCCTCTCTTGGGTAACAATGGCCAACCATGCAACAGCTAGTGCATGTACAAAATGGAAAACAGTGATCCAAAGGTGCAAACTGGAAAGCTGCCTTTCTTCTGGGTAGACTCAGCCCCACGCTAGAGCTGCTTGGTGAGTGGCCTGTGGCTGGACTTTGAGACTCACTTTCCCTGAAGCCAGCTACTCTCAGGCTCTGCACAGCCCTCCCCTCTGTAAGCTGTGGCCCTGGCCTCCTCACTGGCCTCCCAGCTGCCGGACGCAGCTATTCTGCTCCATTCCGTCCTCCACACCGTTTGAAGCAGTCGCTCCCTCCCAAAGTGCATTTAGCAGTCACACTGCCCTACACAAACCCTTTACTGACTACTAATGGCTTGAAACCAAGCCACTTCGTCGAGGTTCATCCAAGCTAGTCCTCTCAGTGGCACATCAAATGTGCCATGTGCAATTCCCTGGACGTGCAATGGTGCTCTCCAGCCAGGCCTAAGGCCACAAGGTCTCTGTGCACGGAAGCCCTCTCTGTGCTGCTCCTCCCCGTTATCCATCCAGGCTATTGCTCTATTTTCTTTAAGTCTCAGCTCTTGTAACCATCTGTGATCCCCAAGACCCGAGGCAGACTGAGAACTCTTCCACTGTGCCCTCCTTCCCAGCACAGGTTTAAAGAATAGAAATTTCTTTTCTCAAAGCTTTGGAGGCCAGAAGCCTACGCTCAAGGCTCCAGTGGAATCCCGTTCCTGGTAAGAGCCCTCCTGCCACCTTGCAGACAGGTGCCTGCTTTCTCTCTTGCGCTTCTAAGGCTGAGAGTGCAAGCGAGCCCTGCAGGTCAGGGCACTCATCCCAACAGGAGGGCCCCGCTGTCCTGTCCTCGCCTCTCCTGCAGTACCCGCAAGACCATCTCCACGTGCTATCACACTGAGGGTGGAGGCTACACTGCAGGCATTTTGCGGAGATGTATTCAGTTTACAGTTCCCTACAACCTGAATGTGAAGAGTCCCAGTGGGGCAAATGTTTGTTTAGCCCACTTTCTCACTGCTGAGTCCTCCATGTGTGGAACATTGCCAGCACATAGGAGGTGCTCAACAAATGCTTATGAACTAAATGGTCAAACAGCTGTTTGGTGACACAGAAAGGAGTCTCCTCTGGGTTTATTCATTCACACTATGATACACCGTGTCCACTCTCAACCTTTGCCTCTGTGTGGCACACTCCTGGTTAGAGCTGTCTCCTTCCCAGAGAGGTCATTTTCCAGAAAACCTCTTTACCAACCATCACTTGCAGGAAGAGCGGCTCTTCCCAACAAGCCCTGTAGAATGGTTACCCCAGGCATGATTTAGCTAATTTACTCTGCACTCTGTCTTAATGGTTCACCAAGTGGAGATTCTCTCTGTAATGACAGTAAATGCATTTGAAATGTAGATATCGACCCAGGCAATGCTGTGTATTTGGCTCATCAAATTTTCATGTTAAAATTAAAATCTTTTTTTTTTTTGTGGGAAAAGAGAAGTTGCAGTGTTGATTCCAACCCATCACTGTGGCATACTATTTTTTCCAAATGAAAAGAGAAACTTTAATCTCACACCCTTCCCCTGGCTAATGCCACTTAATAGGAGATGATGGCAAGAGAGATGGAAAAAAAAATACCCCAGATTTTAAACAAATCTGGACCTCTCAAGGTCTATTCATGGCACTTAGCTACAGACACAAAATCTGCATAGAATACTTTTCCCACAACCCTCAGGCAAAAGAAATACCAATGTGATTCCATTATTTCTCTCAAAAACAATTTTCCCAGAGTTCCTAGCTGCCTCTGGCATTATCAGAGATCCTCTAGCTGCTGCTATGAGGTTAGAACAACCCCCACTATTTTTCATGTGATTTATCACCTCCTCAGTGTGGTTCGCCTGCATACCATTTCCAAGCGGATGACCCTTGCTCTTCTCTGTTAGCATCCTTGTTACATCCTCCAAGTAGTTATAATCCACAACCATTTCACTGATTTATTTTTTTACAAGTTTATTTTTCACTGATTTGTTGTCCATTCTTAGGTAAGGCAAGGAAGCCTTGCCCCCCTGGGGTGGGGAAGAGAGAGAGCAATGCCAATTTATTGAATTCACCTGCTATGCACATGGTTGGACTTACCATTTGGAACAACTCCATAAGGTAGGAGACTGCATAGCCACTTTGTCTATCTGGAAAGCTACTGAGACCAGCATGTTAAAGGCTTTGACTTATGCCAAACAGATGATAACTGAAGGAGTGAGGGGTCTTCAATTAACAGCCAGGTCTGCTGGACTCCAAAGCATCACTCAGTGTCAAAGCCGCCAGGCTCCAAAGCCAGCCAACCTGGGTTCAACGTCTAGTTCTCACACCTACCAGCTCTGTGACCTCGGGCAAGTTATTTAATGTCTTTTGTTTTAGTTTTCTCGTCTGTGAAATGAGAATAATTATAGCACCTGCTTAGGAGGAGATGAAGGTGGAGAATTAAAAATATAAAGGACTTTGAATAATTTCTTGTACACAATAGTCACTCGATACATTTTAGCTAGTGTTTTGACTTTATCATGCTGGTGATTCATAATTTCTCACCTATGAATAGGTTTTTACAACACGCTCTAATTTAAGACAGGTATTACCAACCTTCCCACAACGTTCCCCTAATTTTCATTTGAGGAAGCTAAGAGTTAGAGATTTCCAGTTATTTGCTCAAGATCACAGAGCTAAGAAGCTGGCAGAGTTAGGACGAGGCCCAGGGCCCCTGGCTTTTCCTCCACTGGGCCTGTCTTCTCAGGGCAGAATTTATACAGTCTGTCCTTCCAGGTTGTAAAATTTGTAACCTTAAGGAATGAAGGCTTTTCTTATTTCTTAAAGGAACTGACCAAAAACATTAAGTGCAATGAGTCACTTTTGTCATGACAATCTGGTAAAAAGAGAGATGGAAGCTAGCCTTAGGAAGAGGGCCAAAGGGCAGGTCAGATAAGTGATCTGGGCACCCCACCCAGAAAGTCTCCCCAGGAGCAAGTGAGGGTTGATCTCTCTGGCCTTGCTGGCATGTTCTTGTCACCAGCCTTCTCTTATGTTTCACAGCAGGATCTCGTGGGTGGGTGGCAAGACTGGCAGCTGTCTAAAGAGTGTGCTTGGAAAAATTTTGTCTGAAACTTTCTATTCCATCTAATACGTTCCAAATAATCTCCTCCCAGATTGTCAATTCTGTCATTCAAGACCCTGTTGCAGGATGAAGCACTGCCCTCCAATACCCTCCCCATGGGACAAGCGGCTCATATGTTCCAGAGATGGGTAATGCGCTTTGCATGCATTATATCATTCAGCGCTATGTGTGTTGGCACTGCAATATAAGCAGTTTTGTTTCTTTTTGATGCATAAGAAAATAAACTCAGAAAACTTTGAGAACTTGCTAGAGGTTCCACAGCTCATACTGATGGTTCGACAGTTCAAGCCCAGCATGTCCAGTTCTGGAGTCTGGGTTGTTTCCATGACACTGACAATTATGATGTCATTAGCTTAACAGCTTGGCTTTGTATGTGATCATACAGATACCCACCTGGCCTCATTTGATGGTCCAGGTGGAACTCTCCATGTTACATCTCGAGTATGTTTCCTTGGAGGCTAGGGACCATGCTTAAATTCTGAAATGTTCTTCTTAAGCACAGAGTACATGAGGGCTCAAGCCGAAAGTCTTGATCTGTTTTAACTCTGATATGACACAGTTTATTTCTACCAAGACTAATGTCTCATATACATCAACATCAGTGATTTGGCACTATTCAGCTCTGTGGTGGGTTCTAAGAAGGAAATCTTCTGACTCTTCAATTTTAATGTAAAATGATCAAGGAAAAAACAAAACAAAACCTATACTGATCCTCCTTTTGGCACCAAGATGCTTCTGGGGACTGCGTTACGGCTTGGCTGTGTGCCAGTTCTAGGTTCTATATTAAAGCCTTTCTACCACAAATAGGCTGCATGGGCAATGGTTCATTCTTTTACACTGTCATATCCATGCATTTCTGTTTACACACAACCCAAATGGTTTGCTTTGTGCTTCCACACACATAGTGTGGTGGTCCAATTCCTTACTACTGCAAGTCTACTAATTTCTCTTTTCTGTAGTTTTCCTTCTCTTCCTCCCCTTCTTTTTTCCTCCTTCTTTCCCTCCTTCCTCCATTTCCTTTCTTCTTTGCCCTTGTGCACTCACCCCTGTCCTTCTGTATAATTCCTTCTACTGTCATATTATGGTCACTATCTCTGCCCACCAAAGATTTACAGTACTATTTGACTACGGCCTTGAGTTTTCCATTTGTCCTATTTCTACTCTCAAAAGTAGACTTGTAGACATGTGAAGCCATATGCAAAATTTGGAGCAGTCTTCTTTTGCTTCCTTTGTCTCTCCAATACAAAGATTCATAATAACCTATGTCCTGAAAATCCAATCTCTGAGGAAGTCAAACTAATATGTATGGAGTACTAAATGTATGCTGGCACCTGTTCTTCCTTATGTTACCTTTATTTTGCCTCAGGCCAATTTGGAGAGGGAGGGATTTTCATATCCATTACATAAAGAGGAAAACTGAGGCTCAGAGAAGCTAAATAATATGGACAATTTCTTGAAGGTCCAAGCTAGGATTTTGACCTTTCTCTAACTTTGGAACTCAGGTTTCTCTGTTACAAAATACTGGTTAGCATTCAAGACCTTTAGACTCTTCTGCTGTCCTGCCTCTGGAAGAGTTAAGTGCTACGATATACTGTTGTTGGTCACTTGTGACCAAGCTGAAAATTAGGACAAGGTATGTCAACTTTATGCCTCAGCAGTTACTCTATAAAGCAACATGAAACATATATGCTTGCAAATCAAACTGAAAATGAACTGTAACTGTACAAAAGATGTTCAGAATTTACAATCCAAAAGCCATGTATTAAAAGTCCCAACCATCTTCACCAATTAGGTGGCCCTGTCATTTATCTGCTTGAACATCAAGCAGATCTACCCCTGTTATTTTAATTAATTAATTCAGCCCTTTGTTCCCCGGGGTAGGCCTGGGAGACACCTGGCTCATTTTCACAGAAGTTCCTGACGCTCGGCCGTCAGCCGCATCATGACTGGCACTCTGAGCTCCACGCGAGACTAAGCACTTAATCTCTTTAACAAGGACCTGTCATCGCTCACTCCACTCCGGCACAGCCACAGTCTAAGTTTAGACATGATGCCTCATGCACCTGCCCCTTCCCTCCCGGTGTAATGGCCTCCATCTGGCTCCAGACGCGTCTTGATTTCTCTGGGCATCACTCTTCCTCAACCCACCAAGTGCCTTCTCAGTGCACTGTGCCACCTGCTTCTCCTTCCCTTATTCCCACGTACAAAGTAAAATTATTATCTTCCTTTTCCCACAAGGCAATGGAGACTGAGAAGAGGGTAGTTACTTGAGCAAGATTCCTCAGCTGGGAAGTGGCTGGGAACGGAGCTTTACTGACATTTCTCTTTGACCCTTCCGCACTGCCTTTAATCTCTAAATTCTGAGAATGAATGGCAGGAACTAGCTAGGTTACATATTACCTGAAAGGTAAAATGGACAGGGGGTTCTCCAGAAACAACATTGCAGAGTGAGGGCCTGCCTAGAGGAGACAAATGTCAAAAAATCCCACCAACAAGCAAACAAACAAACAAACAAACAAACAAACAAAAACAACACAAAAGCCTTTTGAGTAGTCTTCTGCAGATGTGCCATGCAAATTCTTTCTCATCTCCTTTGTGGACCCCTCAGTAAATTCTACATTGTTCCTGACATTTATGTACCGTGTGTTTATTTGAGGGTGGTGGTAAGCCAGTGTTCAGGACTAGTGGAGAAGGGACAATGGACATTAGGATTGACTGAAAAAAATAGCAGATGAAACAGTGTCGGAGCAAGCTACTTCCTAACTCCCAAATCAAAGATGCTATTGTTCAGACGTTGAGGGTCCCCAAAAGGCTTACATGTTAGAGGTTTGGTCTCCAGAATGGCACCACTGGGATGTGGTAGAGACTTTAAAAAGTAGGGTGGAGTGGGAACTGCTTATGTCACTGGGCATGTGCCCTGAGGGAGTTCATCAGATACCAGTCTCTTCCTGTTTCTCTTTTTTGCTTCTTGCCTATGAGATGAGTGCTCCTGCCATGCTGTGCTGCCTCATCACAGGCCCAAAAGCAACAGTGCCAATTCATCATGGACCAGAATCTCCAGAACTAGGATCCAAAATAACTTCTTTCTCTTTGTAGGTTTGTTATCTTGGATATTTATAATAGTGGAAAGCTGACTAACACAGGTGAGAAAAGAGCTGTACAAAACTCTAAAGCTGCAATGGGGTCCACATTCCAGTGCCTTGTATTCCTGGGGATCTAAGGTTTTCACAGGGATCTTTCCTCCCCAGAAGCTGCCGAATTTTCAAGTTTATGTTCAGAGGCCAGAGGCCTTTCATACGTGGTTCCTGACCAGCCTGCTGTCATCTCAAGTCATAGCTTCCAAAGTTCTGTCTTTCACCTACCACACCCCCTGCTATTTAAGTGTATTTTTTTTAAAGGAAGAAGAAAAGCAGGAAAAAAAAAACTTCAGTCATTTCACATCCGTTTCCTCTTAGCCTCTTAGTACCCCTGGGGGTGTCACCTCTCCACTAAAATCCTTCATAATTGTTTGGGGCTCACTGGGCTTCCCTACAGCCCCTTCATTTATAGCCATTACAGTCTGGCTCCAGGTTTTTAAATCTTGGTAACCACATCTTTTGCTTCTGGCTGCCAGAAGGAATTGCTTTTGAAAGCTATCTTTTATGCTACTAAATTGCTTCTTCCTACTGCCCTGTGCATCCAGGTAAGATGGTGCAACAGTTAAGTCTTTCATTCTCTGGGCTGTGAGATCCGGTGAAGAATGTCTGCTGAGAGTTTCCAAAAGCATGTCCTGTTGAACTCTGGGCCCATGACGTGGTCTTTAAAACAAAAGTTTAGTTGTCAAATATTCTCAGGAGATGTGGCATGCTATATAGCCCAGTCTTGGAGATTCCTAATGCATACTGACAGACTAAAGGCATGGAGAAGTTCCAAAATAAGAAACCTCTTTAATCCACTATTTCCTAACTTACGTGATCATAGACCATATTTTTATATGATCCCTATGTCATTTGGGAAGAGCTGTTATATGTAATAATAAGCTTTTCAAGGGGCATGGTATTGCTATGGTTTATATGTTAGTCATATTCCCATTACTGGGACATAATACCTGACAGTTAGACCTAAGGAAGACAGGTATATTTTGGGTCACAGTTTTTAGAGGATTCAGTCCATAGTCAACTGGCTCCAAGATAGAACCAAGATGGCACAGGGGTATATGGCAGAGGAAAAGATGCTCAGCCCAGGGCAGCCAGGGAGCAGAGAGTAGGAGGAGGAGCTGGAGAGGGAGATAAATCCTTTCAAGTGATGCCCCCAGTTACCCACCTCTTCCCATCAGGTGCTAGCTCCTAACTACGCATTCAG
Source organism: Hystrix cristata (assembly GCA_004026905.1). Lineage (NCBI taxonomy): Eukaryota > Metazoa > Chordata > Mammalia > Rodentia > Hystricidae > Hystrix > Hystrix cristata. Next base: position 41,535 of record PVJO010009936.1, read on the forward strand.
CTATGAACTCATCAGTGGACTAAACCACCGATGAACATTAACCCTCCATGATCCAATCACCTTCCACACACATGAGAATGTGGGGGATATTTTATTTCCACACCATAACTGTTTGGATATGGTTTGAGTGTGTCCCTCAGAGCTTCATGTGCTGGCAGCTGGGTCCCTAGTGTGGTGGTGTTCAGGTGGTATGACCTTTAGGAGGGGGGTCTGGTGGAAGATAACTAGGTGATGAAGTTACCACCCCTGGAAGAGTTTAATGTTGATCTTGGAGGGTGTATTAATTCTCATGAGAATGGTCCATTGTGAGGGAGCCTGGCACCTTCTCTGAATCTCTATTCTGCATATGCTGCTCTTCACTCCCACTCCTGTTTCTGACATCGTGGTGCCTTCTGCCAGCATGTTCAGGAACCTCGAGAGCTGTGGGCTAAATCCGCCCCCCTTTTACCAAGTAGCTTGAGGAAGACAATAAGATTTGTGTTTTACAGATGATGACATGGAAGGGTACAGATGTTGACGGCTTGTATGAGGGAATGCAGCTGGTAGGAGGCACACAAAAGCCATAGTCTCTTATGGTTAGAAAGGGGTGTTGCCACCAAACGCCATGGTCTTTTCGTGGAGGCCATTTGAACACTTTTGGGTCTAGATCTCAAACACACACAGAGCAGACTTCATATATAGGCGAGTTATTATTAATTAAACACTATGGAATGTGTGGGAGAAGATAAGTAATGGAATTTTTTTGATTAGTGTCAGAGGAGCTGGGTGCTTCACATTACTTCATTAAACCGTCACAGTAATACTGAGAGGTAACTGTTGTTATCCTTCTATTTTAGAGCACAGAGAGGGTGGGAGAGGTTTGGTAAATTTTCCAGGGTCACACCATACCAAGATGCCCAGTCAAGCTTTGTGTTTGATTCCAAAAAGCATCCTCTGTTCTCTCACTCTGCTACATTTTTTCTGGTGAATGGCATCGTGCCTCTCACCCTAGAGCCAACACAGAGACATAGATTTGTCCAGATGCCTCTGAGGATTAGCTGGATATGTACTCCAGCAGCTTGTTTGGATAAGACTGGCTCCTTCTGGAGGTGTGAGAAGAATAAGAGCATTGAGAATTAGTAACTCTGTCCTCAAAAGAGATCAAAGAGAATTTGTGCTTACAGAGTTTGACAGTGTTTTGCCCCACCCTGGAATGTGGATTTGGGATTTTAACCCCAAACCAAAAGATCAGTTGGTTCCTTATTAGGGAGCTGAGCAAAACTAAGCAAGACAGGGGCTGGTGATTTCTTGGGCTAAGAAGCTGCCTTTATGGAAAAAGCCATTGCAGGAAGTAGGAAGGCCAAAGTATCAGACTGGGCTATGCACCCAGACAGTTGGGATTGTGGCAAATCCCTTAACTCACTTGGTCTCGGAGCGCCCTTTGCAAAATGGGGCATGAGAAGAGGTCCACAGGTGATCATTACTCTGGGGGACCAGCTTCCACCTGGTGGGCAGAGGGGTTTTCGTCCCAGAATACAATACTGGGATTGTATTCTGTGGCCTAACTGGGGAGCAGGTTTTGGAGGCTCGATCTTCTGAAGTGAAAATGACTGGGGGCCTCATACCTCCCTTCTACTAGCAGAGAGTGCACTGGGAACCACAAATGGGGGCCACAGGATTCTGTAATGCAGCGACTTGGGGTGTTTTTTCCCCCTTGATTACTAGGTTACTTGAGTTTGTGTCCCAGGTAGGGAATCTGCAGAGGACTTCTTTGTTCATCTATTTAGGGGTGCTTGGTGTGGAGGTGCAGAGCCTTGCTGCTTTGGATGCAGCATCCTGTACTCCAGTGGATATGAGTGAGGAGGGGCTTCAAGGTGGAACAGTTTGGGAGTGTATAAGGTCCTGGGACTTGGGAGGAGAAGAGAAAGTCTCTGGAAGGTAGTGTGAGCTCGAGGTGTAGAAACCTCCAGAGCCTCCTAAGAGATCCTCCTAATTCTGGGAGTCAGGAGACTGAGACAGGAGGATCGCCATGAGTTCAAGACCAGTCTGGACTAAATAGTGAGTTCAAGACCCCCAACCTGAACTGCACAGCAAGACCTTGTCTCAAAGAAAAAAAAAAGAAGAAGAAGAAGTTGGATTAAATGATTTCTCAGCCCCCACCCGGCTCACAGATTGCATGTTGACTTCATTTCCTGGCCTTCCTTGAGCAACCCTGCAAGAGAAGCACCACGGATGAGCTCAGGCTTGAATGTGACTCACTGAGGGAGTCCCGGGCTGCTGGGCCCCAGACACCCAGATCGCAATCAGCTCCTTCCCAGGCCTGCAACCTGCCGGAGCTCCTCCCGGTCTCCTGCCCTGGTTTCCACAGCTGTGCACAGTGTGCAGGGGTGGCTCGGGCCACACAGAGACCTGCTGGGCTCGGGATTTCAGACATTACCAGACCCTCCCAGAGGCCACCGACAGTTGAACTAACACGAAAGATCTTAAGAGACCTCATCTCATGGGCTCCCCGACAGATGGAAGAGCTTTCCTGGGTGCCTGTTTCTATTTGGGAGAGAGTTGCAAAGGCACCCACACGTGGACTCTAAAGTGTGGGCGGATGGCATTGATACTTCAATAGCACAGCTGTTGGAGCAGCCTCCACCCCTCCTATAGCAAAGCTCCTGGTTTTCCCACCAGTGAAATTTGGCAAGCACTGCCAGGGCTGGGGCTGGTGGCTGGCAGTAACATCAGCAATGCTGCTGTCAAGGCGAAGCTTAAATATTCCATCCAGAGGAGACCTGGCTGGGGGCCACAGCAGAGGCCACAGCTTGCAAGTGAGCGTGGAGGCTCTGGGAGGGCAGGGACAAGCCCGGCAGAGCTCCCAACACTCATGGTCTCTGCAGAAATAGATGCCGGATGTCTGATCAGTGAGGAGAGGTGGGGAGGCTGGAATCACTGAGGGCGGTTGGAGATCTGATGAAGGCAAAGATCTTAGAATTTGGCTTTAGAGGGGGAAAGGAGGCATGAAGGAAGAATCACCACTGCACACCTACTCTGGTGGGCAGATGTTACGGCTGCCAATTCACCTGAGCCACTCTTATATCATGGCCAGACAAGTTTGTGAGCCGAGTTTTGAGTGGCTAAGTGTATTGCCCCAGGACAGACCACGTGTAAGTGACAAAACCAGGGTCAAAATCTACCTCTTCTAATTTATCTATGTTAGGCTGTTCTTTCCCCAATTTACAGAGAAGACCAACAACAGAAACTTGTAGCTAACCGAAGGCAAACTAGGACTCTGGCCTTGTTGCTTTGCTCCTTCCTACCCTTTGTGGACGTGACATTCTCCTGTGACATGGGGCTCTCCCTCCCTCTCCTCAGCCGCACATCCTGTTCCCATCGGGCCAGGACTCCCCTGTCCTGTAGCCCTCACCTTCCTCCTCATCTGCCTGTGTAACCCCTTCAGAGAAGGCAGACATCTGGCTCACAGCTGGCCAGAGTGCAGCTCATGCAACACGATGGTGGAGAATGTGGGCTTCATGTGTGCTTATTTTTCTTTTCCCTGCTGTAATATAATTGGATAATGAGGCTGACGAATGAAGGCCCAGCCAGGGAATGCTGGGGTCCTGTTTCTGTCTCTAGCTTGAGCTTTACCATTGGAATGTCCTCTCTGTATCCAGGTGTATAAATCTGTAACATGGGGTTGTGCAAATGGCACCCGAGATCTTCTCCCGGTGCTGACCTGCTAGAAAGCAATGTAAAATAGCTGAGAGTGGTGGTACATCCCTGTAATCCCACTACTGTAGAAGTCTGAGCCCAGCCTGAGCAACTTAGTGAGATCCTATCTACAAACAAACCAAAAAAAGTCTATGGATAAAGCTCAGTGCAAAGGCCCTGGGTTCAATCCCCAGTACTGAAAAAAACACACACAAAGAAAGAAAGCTACATAAAATATGTCACTACCAGTAGAATCAAATATGCTTCCTCATGTATTAAGCTCTAAAAATTAAACATGCACAAAATATTTTGATGTTTAAATCAATTCACGCATTTTATAGTCTCCTTATTTTTATGTACTGAATTTTTAAAAGTCTTCATTTTACCAGAAAATATATTTTCCTCTTAAATTCACAGGATTTCAAACTCTTTTTGTTATTCTCATGTATTTTTTAAATAAAAATTAATTAAAAACAAAAAATGGCTTGAACCAAATGGCCTAAATATAAAAATACTTTTCAGAGGCCGCTGTTTACCTACAACTTGTAATGGCCGGTTTTATGTGTCAACTTGGTAGGGATATGGTGCCCACTTGCATGGTCAAACACTAATCTAGATATTGCCTTGGAAGTATTTGTGGATGTGTTAAGTCTTATAAGGTAAAGCAGTTTACCTTCGAGAATGTGGGTAGACTTCATCTGATTGTTGAGGGGTTTAAGGACAGACTTAAATTTTCCAGAGAAGAGATTCTGCCCTAAGGTTCATCATTGAAACCCTGAGTTTGAGTTTCCAGCATGCCAGCCAGCTGCCTAAATTTCAGATTTGCCAGCTCCGACAGCCCATAAGCCAAGTCCTTAAAATAAATCACGGTTTTTCTCTCTAGTACCTATCTATACCCTATGGGTTCTGTTTCTCCGGCGATCCCTAATAGACATCTGCTAGATTCACAGATAGTTTTTCCGCTAGAGATGTTATAAAATCTGTTGTTCTTAGACTTTTTTCCAGGAGTGTTGTCCCCACTTTTTGGCTCTGCCATGACACGGTTTAAGCCCAGGACTCACCGGATCCTGGTGTGAAGAGGCCAGCCATGGTGCTTACTGTTTGTGGGTCTGGGGCAGGCACACTCCCCTCTTGCCCCAGTCCCCTTGTCTCTGAAGCGGGAGCATGGAGCAGGAATGTGGTGAGAACACCTGTTCCTTGGGTGTTGCCAGGAGGTCAGGTGAGATGCTTTAAACCACTTGACACATAACAGGACTGAATAAACACTATCAGTATTATTACTATGACTTCCCCTCCCCGCTTCCCTCCACCACACTATTAATTGGACCCAAACAAAATTTATGGAGCACTGAGTGGCTGTCCAGCACAATGCTGGGGACTTGGTGATGGGATGTGAAAGTCAATGTGTTTATCCTTCAGGAGCTCACAGTCAATTGAGAGGAGAAAGTTCCACATGCTCCGTAAGCCACAAGACAGGATGGTATAAATCACCACACTCCCAAGACTTCAAGGCCCAACCTAAATCCTATCTCCTTCAGGAAAGTTTCCAGATCCTCATCTTGGAAATTAATCTCCTGACTTCCATGTCCCAGGGCCTTTGGGCTGTACCTTTCCTACAGTACTTACCACTATTTACCTTGTATTGGAGTGATTTATGCACATGTCAACCTCTCCCACTAGAATGTGAGGTCCTGAGGACAGAAATATTTATGAAGGGCCTTCCTGTGACTTTGGCTACTGTATGAAGGACCAACATAGTAACATCAATAATCTGCTTCACATTTTAAGAAGATTTTGGGTCAAAATAATTAAAATTAAACATAATTTAAGAAATTCTTTTCACATATTCATTCTCATAGCTGGCATCTTTTTTCATGTCATTTTATAGATGCTATGCAGAAGGCAAAGAGCTCGATGTGAACCTGTACAAGGTCACAGAAGTTCACAGCAGGGCCAAGCCCAGACTTGGCCCGTTGGTGCTCAGCAGTCTAAGGCTGGCACTTAACTGCTGCGACTGTGGTGCATATTCTTAGTCCCCTTAAATCACCCTCAGCAAGCAGTTCCACATTCCGCGAGCATAAGCAGTTTGGCTTCCTCGTCACAGTTTGGTTTAGTAAGTTCTCTCCCTGTTTAGACATAAAATGAAGCCAGATGAAACAAACTGCATCTTTTCACTGCCTTTCCAGATTGGTTGTGACTCCTGCCCTGATGATTTTAGGTTGGCAGGGGCCGGTCTGTAGCAATTTCCCCAACAAAACCATGTGGGTTTAGAGTGATAGAGTTGGGTGTGCCTGGACACCAATGTTTCCACCCTTCCTCCCTCAGACTTCTCAAGGCATTGCGACAACACCAAGAGACAAGCTCAATTATCTGCTTTTGACAAATGAGGGCACTGAGGTTTTGAGAGGTGGAGTGAGTTAGTGCCCAAGGCTACTCAGGGCCAGGAATCAAACCCTCGCCTGTTCTGATGCTAAAGACTATTAATCCCATCTTGAATTTCCTCCCTCTGACTGAGAGGAACTGGGGAAGGGGGTCCTTATTCTCCCAACAGAATCATTAGATAATGTCCATGTCATCACCTTTGGGATTGGCACATATGGCTCTATGGTCAATGTGATTTTTTTGGCCCCTGGAGCACACCTGACGGACGAGGACTGACTGAAATCCTTCATTCTCCGAATCCACCTGGTGTGATTCTCACTCGGAGAATGTCCTTTTCTTACACCAACAATGAGGCTTCCACCTCTGGATCAGATGTGTGAACTGGCCAGATTGAATTGATGCAAACTTACACTTTGGCGAGATCAGCCTTCATGCAAAGAGCAGCGGAAGAAAAGTCAAAAAGAGGTAATGAATACTATGGTTCAGATCTAAAATGTTCCCCAAAGTCTCACGGATTCAGAGGTGGGGCTTTCAAAGAGCGAATGGATCATGCAGGCACTATCGTCATCAGTGGATTAATCCAACGGTGAGGTCACAGCTGAATGTGATCTGGGTGGTGGGTTGTGGTTGGAGGTGCACTACTGGGAACATGACCTGAAAGATTTTACTCTTGTTCTCAGCCTCCCCTCACTGAATCCCATCATTATGAGTCAGATTAAAGCTATCCTTCTCTAAACTGTAGCTGTCACGTATACTGTCCTGGCAATGGGAAAGTGGCTAATACAGAGACAGGAAGTAGGAACAATGGTGAAGTCAAGGTTTCCTAAGGAATTTGAATGTTCTTAGGAGGGCAGTGAGAAGTCACAGGATTTTTGAGCAGATAGGTAGACCACATGCTGTGACTTACATTTTAGGAAGTAAATATAAATCTGGTAGGAGAAAGTAAATGTTTGAAGACTGTTTAGTGGAATACTAAAGTAGTCTAATTATAAGGTGATGAGGATCTGAGCCAGTGAAGTATCTGTGGGCAGGAGCAGAGGATTAGATGAGAAGGAATTTGGACAGGTAGACTGGAGCTATTCCCACTGAAGTCTCAATAGAGTATGGCACAGCACGGAAGAAAGCACATACAATGAGGTAGGCAATCTGAGTTGTGAACGTCCACTCAACAACCTTAAGGCCAATGACATTGGGCAGGTCATAGAAACTCACGGAAGTTGTTTCCTTATCTATTAAATCACAGTGTAAATGGCCATTTATAGAATTGCTGTGAGAATCAACAGAGGTGACAAAGGCACAAAGGCACAAAAGTAGCCACAGGGTAGATGATCGGTTACTGACTATCATCATAAAAGGGAGTGTAATACTTGTAGCTGGGCTCTGGGCTATAAATATTACACTTCTGCCCCTTATCTGCTTGAACTTGGGCACATGATCAGACCTAAATGTCTTTCCATAACATGGGAACAACAATGGGTCTCTCAGATCTGCTGTAATGCACACTCAATTCAAGGAGATAAATGTGTGTGAAGTGGCTAGTTTGTGATGGGCACCTACAAAGCACCCAAATAAAGAGTCACTGGTATTTTTATCATTATTAGTGCCTGATGGACACACTGCTGGCACCAATTTCCATTCCTGCTGCATTGTCTCCTTTCCTCTCATATTACGGAAAATCTAAAAGATAAATACTCTTTTGTCCTGGCTTCCTTTGCAGCTAGGAGTGTAGGAGTGACTACACGACAGAGCTCTGGCTACTGAGACATGAGCATATGTCTACCGGGATGACTCTGGGTATGCTTCTAATTTCGTGATTCAAGGAAGAGAGCTAGTCACCGTGGCCTACCCTAGTCTATTCCTTACTCCTGCCTGAAGTTCATGATGATGCCTGGGGCCGAGACAACCGACAGGCAACCATGAGGAGAAGGGCAGGAGGATTATGAAGATGTCAGTCCAACACTGGGAAGGTACTCATCTACGCCCCTGCCAGTGGCCATGCATTTAGTCAGACTTCTTTTATGTGAGAAGAACACATTCTTCATGCTTGAGTCATTGTATCTGCATATCGTATGTACTTGTCACTAAGTGCAGGCTGGTCTAGCTAATATAAGAGACAAAGGAAAAAGAGCAGAAAAAGTCGTTAGGCAGCTGGAGTAGCATCAGTCCAACTAAAGGAAAATACTCTACGCTTTCTACATAGGCTGTTTGTTTTCTCTCTTCTTATGGGCATCTGACTACCTGTCCCTCCTCGCCACCAGCATGGTCCCTCCAACCCCGTCTCTGTGTGCACCAACCATCCGAGGCAAAATGTAGCGATCTCCCATCTGCAAGTCATCTCCATCCCTCTGTGTTCAATGAATCACTCCTCTTTAAATTTCCGTGTTAAGCGCTTTGTTTTCTTACCATATTCTCAATGGCTATGCCATTTGCTATTGAGGAGGGTGTTCACAGCTTCCCTCCTCTAGCAGAAACTAAGCTCCTTTACAGACATTAGTTCTGAATAAAATAGGGCATGTGAAGTTCGTGGCATAAGCTTACAAAAAAGGGATATTATCCTTACTTTGTATTTCAAGTGTTTGGGCTATTCTTTCCACAGATATATACTAGGAAGCTACTATGTTTATCATCAAAAGTAAGAGCATAGGCTGGGGATTTAGCTCAGTGGTTAGAGTGCTTGCCTTGCAAGCACAAGGCCCTGAGTTCGAGCTCCAGCACACACACACAAAAAAAGATGATTAATGATTAACAGCATAAACATGACTAACAGTTTGGGGTATTTGGGACATTTACTATTTCTTTATTCTTCAAGTAGGGACAGTAGAATAGTAATAGGGATATTAAGGGCAATAACTGAGTTAAACAGAACAGTGTCAGACATACAGCATTTACTTCTTCTTCTTCTTCTTCTTCTTATTATTATTATTATTATTATTATTATTATTTCCCAGGCTACCATCCGCTGAGTATATACCTGTTCCTACCATGTAAGAGCACCTCAGCGAGTGTTAAATAAACAACTTGTGGATAACTTGTGTATATACACCTCTGAAATATTTTAAAAACTCCAAATGAAACTAATTTAAATTCATATATACTTGAGCATATTAATGTTCATGAATAATTCAAATTAACAAATATGTGTTTTTAAATTGATTTTCATTGGAGAGTACACTGGGAATTTCACAACAGCTCTTCAACTAATTGGAGAAGCACTGGCAACTACCACCAAGCCAGAAACAGGAAGAACCTCGTTCAACTTGGACTGTACCTCTTTGCCATCCTGCAAGTGTCTGCTGTCTGTCTGCTCTGGCTCTGCACTGAGGGGGAGCTGCAGAGTCAAAGTTGAGCCTTTCCGCTGGCCCCGCACTGGGACATCCAATCTGACCCTCACAAGACAAGCAGCATTAGCTTCCTTCACCACCAGCTGCACAAGCCTGGGATCTGCCTGGAAAGGCCTGAAATGGCATTCTCATCCATACCACTTGCTCAGTTTGTCACTGTTTTGGGCTACGGTTCACCACGTACAAAACAGAGAAATGAGCATCCCTTATACTGAGTTACTGTGGTGCTCAGGTGAGTTGATCAAGTCATGTGCCTAGCACAGTGCTGAGCACCCTGCACATGCTCAGTAGATGTGACCTGGGTCACCTGACGGCCCGATCATACTGCCCTCCTCCACAGGCTCCTTCTGCATGGCACAAGTTTACGCCGGCTCCCTCTGCTACACAGCCCTTTTTCTTCTTCCCCACGGGACCAGTTTCTGTGCATTTTTCTTCTTTTTTTAAAATTTAATTTTATTTTAATGGTACATTTTAGATGTACATAGTGATAACATTCATCATAGGGGATTTGTACCTGTACATGATACATCTTGTTGCTTCTTTTTTCTCATTTCCCTCCCCTCTCTTCACCCCTCCTCCCTCCTTATTTTTCAAGCCATCACAAAAGACCCTTGTGAGGTACGTGGCATGTTATAACCACGCATTCTCAGTGTCCCCAAGTTGGGGAGGGCAGGCAACTGAACAACAGGACTAACAACCACAGCAGCAAATCTCATGCGCAAACCACCTGAAAGGCCCGTTTCCAAAGTGCACGTACACGAGGCTCGTCTGAGATTTGTGACACGCCCGTCCATCTGCTGCTCTATCTGAGTACCAGCAAACAGCTAAGGAACAGAATCCTGTTGCATCAGGGCATTGCTGAGTCAGGGAGGGGGCTGATACTTGGAGAGCACCTACTCTGCGTTGGGGCTATAGGAGTGAGTGCTAGGCACGTTCTCGCGGTTAATCCCTGCTGCAACCTGTGAAGTAGATGGTGTCTTCCACCTCACACAGGGGGCAGCTGCAGCACAGAGATGTCATGTTAGTTGCCTGTGGTTACACATCAGTAGGTAGTGGCTCTACACCTGAACTAAGGTCTCTGCTGATGGAGTTTGCGTATTTTTAAAGTTCTGCGAGATAGGGCAGAATGGAGTTAGGGTTGGACAGTGAGGGTTTAAGGCAGCAAGAAAGCCAAACTCCATACCCTTGCCAATCTTATAAAGAGCTAATCCTGATTTAAAAAAAAAAAAAAAAAAACCAGTAACAAAACTCCATCAAGGGTACATTAATAACAGAGAGGCACAAACTTCTAGGAAGGCAGAATGGGGATCACTGGATCATGGTAACACAAAAGTGTTTCACTAGGAAATTATCTTCTTCATATGAATTCATGCTGAGATACACAGGAATGTTGTGAAGCCTGCTTTAGAATCTACCATTCCTGAATGAGAATACAAACTCCAACATAGGATTTGTCAGACTTCAGGCAAGTGATTCGATGTTGGAGTGTCAGTTGCTTCATCTAAAATGGGACTATTGATAATATGAACTCAGAGAACTTTAATGAGAGACTACACAATGAGGCAAGACCAGGAGTGCAAAGAAAGATAAGCTGTCATTTAAACCGGGACACCACACCGAGAAGTGAGTGGGGGGTCCTGGGAAGAATTGTGCCAGGACAAGGGGTACGACTTGATGCCACTCTGAGCAGACTGGATTGTACCATCACATCGGGCACGATCTAAGAAGAGTCTGAGCCACTGCCTCACATCCAGCGAGCACCTGGAAAGCTCTTTCATAACTGTGTTTTAACCACAATTCCCAAACTAAGCTACATGGTAGCACTTCGAATTTTCTGAACTTGTTACACTCGCAGGCAGAGACATATTTGCCAGGCTTCGATTTGTCACTGTGAATTCAGTCTCGAGTTTGACAGACCAGAGTGCAGGCAGAAACTAACCACAACAATCTAAGAGGCTTCTGAGTGGGACAGGGAGAAGATAACCTGAGAAGGTGTGTTCAAAGAGAAGAGGAAGGAAGCAATGTGTTGTCGTCTATATAACAACAAACACAAAATACACCTTCGGAAAATTAGAAGATCAGAAAATACAGCTTCGGAGCAGAAGATGAGAGCAGGAAAATAAGGAAACAGAAAGGGATGCGTTGAAACAGTCCATTCATTGTCTTCTGAGAAGCGAAAGGAAAGAGAACAAAATATTCTTGCCAGATGAAGCATCTTCCACAACTACTGAAAAATACTGTGGTGGATTTAGCAGAGGATGAAGATGGAAATCCTAAGATGTTGTTCTTCCAACCAAGAGTGGGTACCTGGTAAATGTTCGTTTCTTTCCTTTTATTTCCTTTGTGGTAAGGATAGGTAAAGTACTCTGAGAAGTTGTTTTATGGTTTTCACCCATAGCCTAGTAGCAGGATGGAGAATTTGATGATTACCAATGTTTACTTGATTATTAGATCCCTTCCTCCCTTCTTTCTTTCCTTCCTTGTTTCCTTCCTTCCTTCCTCCCTCCCTCCTTTCCCTTCTTCTTCATTTCTTCCTCCGTTCTTCCCTCTCTCCATTTGTCAGATATCTACTGAACCAAGAATTTAGAACATGATGGTGGAGACCAGGTTTCTGATTTGTCAGGAAGGCACACGTTGAGCAGATAAGGAACCACATCTGCAGGAAATGCCCTGCAGTCAGAATTCTCCTCATCTCAGGCCCCCGAGCCCGACACGCACGTGTGTGTGTGCACAAAGCACCTCAATCAAATACAACATGTCCAAAGCTGAACTCATGATCTTCTCCACGCAGCTCTGTTTCCTGAATTAACGTGGCAGAGTGGATGGTCTCGCCTTCCACCTGGCCCACCCAAGTGGAGAAACTGGTTTTTGACTCCTTCTGTGTGTCCCATTCATCCCATGTGTTTTGAGGCTTTGTGGCCCTCCCTGGTCTCTCCCACCTGCACACTTCCTGTCTTCACTGCCACCGTCCAAGTTCGAGCTCTTGTTGCGTCTTCTCAGGAATAAAGATGGCACCTTCAGTCTCCATTTTCCATTCTCCCCCTCTGCAGCCTTTTTACCCGAGGAGGCCAGAATGACCTTCTCAGAGCTCAGTTCTGGCTGCGCTTCTGCCTAAAATTAAAAAGGCCCACTGCTGACTACCCATCTCCTTCTTGTCTGAACAACTCACCCTGGCATCTAATTCCCACCCCTTGAAAATTCCTGATGACTTTGTCAGCCTGTAAATTTCCACCTCAGCGCCTAAGCAGTTCTCTCCGAGATAGCACAGAGTGGACACTCACACAGGGATGGCGCCCGAGGGGTGTCCACTGCAGCCCTCCCAGCGGCATTCCGCATACAGCCCTCTGCCCAGCTCTGTGTGCTTCACACTGGAACATTTCCAGGGACTGTAAATTCATGACCTCATGCCATTTTTGGATTGCCTGAAAGTACTGGTTTAGTCACTGATTTTTTGTTTTCTTGTGTTTAGGAACTATTCTGGGCACTTAAAGTAAATTATCTCCAATTTTCATGCCATCATTATCATAAAATTATGACTTTAGCTTAATTCTGATCACTACTATCCCCAGCATCTAAACCAGGGCCTTGCATGTGATACTGTCGTGTAAGTAATTGTATAAACTCTCATTGTAGGAGTATAAAAATTAGGCTCAGCGAGTTTGGTAACTTGTTCAAAGTATAGGTAATAGAGTGAACATTCAAATGTAGATCCATTCAGCTCCTGAGCACTTGATTTTTTGTTATACCGCAGTGCAGCAGAGCAGGGCACTGGGAAGAGCAGGGTTTAAGTCTTCTTGAGGCCCGCTGGGAAAGCTAGTGGGAGAACTCACCATTATCTTTTGGGCTGCTTTAGAGATTAAAGTGTGTGTGTGTGTGTGTGTGTGTGTGTGTGTGTGTGTGGACTCAGGGGACGGGGAGAGCTCTCTGAGTTGAGAGCAACCATAGCTCTGGAACACACATCGCGGATGGATAATGTAGAGTTCCCCTTTTCCTGCACTCCCACCCTTGCTGCACTTGTCTTCATCATCAAACACAAGAGACAAAATGAAGCAGGAGAGCCCCAGGCTATGTGTGACCTGTTTTATCAGAATAAGACTTCTCTGCTAAATGCTTTCAGTCGCAAGAAAACAGCAGCTCCTGCAGCATCTCTGCCAGATGCCCCCCACTCCCCACCCCTCCACATCTATCATCTATTTACCCATTTGAGTAATGGGAGGAATAACCAGCTGTGTAATCAATCTCATTTTCCCTGAATGTTGGAGTTTAAAATCATTTGCATTTCGACAACGGTCCAACAGTCCCTTATCCCATCCATCAATCTGAATGGTAAATTGGTTGCCCAATTTCCATCTGATCTTTAATTGAATAACTGCATGTCATCAACAGAGATTTGCAGTTTCGCCTAAAGCTTATTTTTGTTGGGGGTGGAGTTGGGAGGGGGACATTTCTTCCTTAATAAATGTTTCCAATTTTAAATTTATATTATATTCACATAAAGCGTATGGATGGTGTGTGTGTGTGTATGTGTTTGTGTATATGCCAGACCAAGTAATTTGTGTGTGTATATGAGAGAGAAAGAGAGAGAGAGAGAGAAAGAGAGAGAGAGAGAGAGAGAGAGAGGGCAGAGCATGGCGGAGAGAGAGAAAGAGAGAAGTGTGATTGAGTGAGAGCGTTGAGAAGCACTGGAAGGCAAGATTTGGATTTGCAGACACACATACATACACACACACAGACACACACTACTAATTAACACGGGAAAGTAAGACTCTTTCACTTGGGCCACAGGCAATGGATGTTCCTTGAACAAAAAAGTGAGACCCTAATACTCAGATTTGCAACTGGATAATAACTTTGCCAAATGTGACAGACAGTTACCGGATTATCTCCTTAATCACACCTTTATTTCTAGTAAGCAGGGCTTATTCTCCCAGCAGGTTTCTAACATGTGTTAACGCCCAGCCTCCCAGGGCAGAATCAAAGGGCCGCATCAACTGGAGCTTTCTGGAGTGATTCTACAAACAGGAACACGCCAGGCAGAGAGGCAGAAACCCGTGTGGAGCAAACACAGCTTTGGACTGCTGCAGCTTCAACAAGTGCTTCACTCCCCCAGCTGCACAAGATGTCTCCAAGGAGAAAGAGGATAGAAATGTGGGGGGACAACACACAAATCAGCGAACCATGAAGAGATTTGTCTTTTTGTCTAAATGAAATCCTGGGACCCCTGAAGGTCAGTTGCCTCGAGGGACAAATTCCCATCAGTGCACAATTATTTATTACATAGTTTTATTACGAGTGTTCTTTTACTTTCCATCCAAACGCCTAACCTCTTTTGATAGAAAACCTGGTAGAAAACACTATGAAGGAGGAAATGGCCACAGTCCTAGTCTCCAAGGTTTATTAGTGGAGTCTCAACTAGATTCAGGGAACCTGAGGAGTGACAGGGACTTCTTCCTGGGAATTTTCACAGGAAGAAGGACAGACCACAGATAGGAGTCCACGCCAAATAACATGTGCAGATATGAACCGGCTGGTTCTCCCCTAGGTAGTATTATCCCCTGTGGGAGCTGAAGACACTGAGCCTCACAGAGGCCCACAACTTGCTCCAGGAGTTACATCTAGAAAACTGTGCAGTCAGAATTTAAAGCCAGCTAAGAAAATGGAGCGCAATGCTCAGGAGCTTTGGGGAAGATTCCCATTTCCCCTATGTTCCCTCCTCCCTCCTACTTCTTTTTTGTTTTTAAATTTTCCACCTAATTTCCAACCCTGTGAGCATTTTCCACTGGTTTCTCTAGATCTGCCCTTCGCGCTTTTCTATCCAGACCCGTGCCTCGGAGAAGAACCACGCTTGCCCTCTGGTTTTGAGCTGCATTTGACCACTGGGTGGCCCTAGCAGAGGACGAGAGGGAAGAAGGGGATGCAGGAGTTATTATTTCCCAGGATCCCTCCACCTGCTACCTGGCTCCTGCCCACGTTCTGACAAGAAGTGATTCCTACCCTCTCCAAATTCCAGGGACTCAACAATTCACAAATATTTTCATTTTTAGGATAGTTTTATACTTTTAAAAATTGGTGAGGACCCCAAAGTGCTTTTGTTTGATTCTCTTAATGCTTACTCTATCAGAAAGTCTCAAACACAAGGTACAATCCATTAGTCATCAGAGCAACGGCACCTTCATACATCAGGTCACCTCCAGATAACTTCACTGTGGTCATGGAGAAAAAGAGAGTCAAGAAGCCAACAATGTTCTCATATTATTATAAAAGTAACTTAGGTCTCGTGGACACTTCACAGGTTCTCAGAGACCTTCGCAGTTTCCTTTTTCCCAATCCGTTCCTCCAGGCTCACTCTGAGATGCTTTTCCATCCTTTGTGGGCCCCTCATTCTGCCCATACCTTCCATAAGGATGGTTCCCTTTGTCCACTCTCCATGTGGGTGTGGTACTTGCTTCCTAGGACCCCTGACTCGAGGGTTGCAAAGAGCCTACAGAGAAGGGCTAGCGTCAGAAGCAGTCAGCAATACCGGGAACAAAGAGAAAGCCCCGCCCTGGCAATGACCTTTATCTTGTGAGCTTGATGTGTCTTTTAAATTGTATTTATAGCTCTTTCACAATCAAAGGTAACACCTAGAATCGGCAATGACTGTTTCTCTACCCCTCACCCTGGCTAGAATTGTAAGTGATCGGTTTCTTTTTAGAGGCATAGACCATCTGGACCATCTTTGGTGGAGGACGAGTAAAAGTCTGGAGGCCAAGTTTACCAGGAAGTGCTGAAGGAAGAGCTTCCTCTTGGGATAGAGTCCTCAAGGAACTTGGCCACTTTCCTCTCGCTTGTCGTTAGCTGGCTCTGCTTGTTTCAGAGAAAAATTCTTCATGCTTTTTTCTGGCTTCTACAGAGTTTTGGTCACATCTCAGTTGTCTAAAATCACTGTATATCATCATTAATTTCACACTTCTCCCTTCTAGACTGTGAGCCCTTCCCAGGTAAACTCCCTTGAGACTTTGAAAGCAGTCACATCTTTGTATATAATAAATTTGTTTACTGAAGGAAGGAATGGAGATGCTACTCTTTAGCTTCCATTCTGTTTCCCAAAGTCAGCTGGAGACGTTTCCTTTCTAGTAGCACAAGCCTCACTTTATGAATAGCTAGGAAATCATTCAAAGCAGATAAGGAAGTCTTAGAGTTGTTTACAGTTTTCTTGTGCTACTTTGGGGATAAACTAGATTTGAAATAAAAAAGCTAGAATTTCAACCCTAGACCCATTACCAAACAACTTGGCAGCATTTTGTAAGTCACTTCCTTTTTCTAAGCCCTGGTTTTTCAGAATAAGTGAGCTGGATTCGAAGAATAGAGTTTGATTTGTGTGTGTGGTTCACCCCTTCAAGCGGTGTTGCAAGGGACCTAATAATCCACAGTCCACAAGGGACCTCATAATCCTTAGTCATTGTGATATTGTGAAACATAGATTCGATCTTCTTTCCACTGTCCTGGAGTACAACTCCTAAAATTGTTGGACTTTTCAAATGGTAAATATATTTGTATGCTAATGAGTTGACGAATGGCTGGCAGCCCTTATTAAATAGTTCTAGGAAGGGGGCTGGTCACCAGAAAGATCAATGCAGTACTGGAAAATTAGGACTTTCAGCCAAACCTCCAGACCTCTGAAGAGGTTAAGAGGGGCTGCAGATTGAGGTGATCAAAATGACCAGTGATTTACTGAATCATGCCAATATAATGAAGCCTTCATAGAAGTCTGAAAGGACAGCATTTGGAGAGTGGCTGACAGCTGTGCCATGGTGTTTCTGGAAGACAGCGTGCCCAGAGAAGGCATGCGCACTCTGAGTCACTTTCCACATGCCTCCCTCTATGCAATTCTTCATCTGTTTCCTTTGTATTATCCTCTAAATAAGCCAGCAAACGTAAGCCTTTCCCTGTCTTCCATGAGCCATATTAGCAAATTAATCCAAGCAGAGAAGTGGGTTGTAAGAACCTCGGTTTACAGCTGGTCGCTCACAGGAAAACAGTGCGGGGCTTGAGGTTCTGAAGTAAGGTGTGGTCTTGAGGATTGAGCCTTCAACCTATATGTTCAAAGTTGTTGTTTTTTTCTTTTTTTTCCTTTCTAGGGCTATAAATGGGACCCAGAGCCTTGCACATGCTGGGCGAGTGCTCTATCACTGGCTTATATCCTCATTTCCACCTGTGGGATCTGATGGTTTCTTCAGGTGGGCAACGTGAGAGTGACTTGGGTTAGAGAACACTCAGCTGGTATCTGGTGCAGAATTAATTACTCGCTTGGTAGGGTGGGGAAAGACTTCCTGGACACTTGGTATCAGAAATGATTGTTAAGTGAGAGTACAGAATCCAAGAGTGAGTCTGGTTGGGCTTTTTGATATATCAATAGGCCTCCTAAAAATTTACCATCTCTGGCTTATATTTGAGCTATGTTTTCACAGATACACAGATATGATTATAACTGATAAAATATACGATTCTTAATGCTGTCTTGAACTTGCTGTATTTGTTTTGCTATTTTTTTCCCAGTCAAGAGTTATGATGGGACCTCCGAAATACTGACAAAAAGAAGCTCTTGTTAGTAGGAAAACTACATAACGGAACCTTAGTCTTAGTTTTGACTCTGAAGCCCATGAATCTAATGCAGAAAGTGGGTACAAGGCAATTTATCTAATGAGCAAGTATGAAGGACTGTTGTGTTAGTCATCCTTCTACCCCGTGACAAAATACCTGAGAAAATCAACTGGAAGAAGGAGAGGCTTATTTTGGTTCACAGTTTCAGAGGTTTCAATCCATGGTGGGCCAGTCCCGCTGCTTTTAGGCTGCGGTGAGGCAGAAACACAATGGCAGAAAGGAATGGTGGAGAAGGTGTTCATATCATGGTGGCTGGGAAGAAGAGAGAGAACCCGAGCTGAAGAGCATTCTCCTTCTTCCACTTTTGCTCCATCTGGGACCCCAGCCTACTGGGGGGTGCTGCCCACATTCCGGATGGGGCTCCCTGCTCAGTTTTCTGCTTCACATGCCAGTTCTCACCAAAAACACACTCACAGATACACCCAGAAGTGTGTTTTGCTAATTCCTTCAATGTTTTTCAAGCCAATAGAGTTGACAATCAAGATGAATGGTAAAAGCTTTGCTAATCATAAAAATGGACACCAACGTGGGGAATATCCAGTCAAACCCAATTAACATGTTTTCTGAAGTACTTCCTTCACCAAGTATAGTATCCATGACATAATCACAAGTTCCCATATTATGAAGAGAGTATGAAGCTATTTATACTGCATAGTGGCAATTTATCTTTTTTTTTTAATTAGTACATGTTTGCAGTATGTAATGTTTACATTTCTTGTGTGAAGTTGGTACATGTACGTAACACATTTCATTTTCTTTTAAAATTTCCTTTTCTTCCCCACCCCCATCTCTTGATCTCCTTTGAGAAAGATCTATCTTCCTACTATTTTTTATTTTGCTCTTTATTCATACTTTGAGTTTCTCATACAAGAGAGACAATGTCCTATTTAAACTTGTTTGTGTTCTTTAAACACTGAAAAAACATTACTTGTTCTCACTTCTGCATGGAAGATTGTAATAAATTTTATCATTCACATAAATTTTATAAGCTTACTTTTTCTAACAGATGAGGTATACTGGGGGAAAATTAAAACAGAACAACATAATTAGGGAGTCATGAAAAGATTAGAAGAATGTCAGTCCTCAGGGATATTTGCTAAAATCCAACTCAAGGCACTCAGTAACAACTGAACGACAAGTTCAATTTCATGAAATAATGAACTAAAGAAAAATGCTTTAAAATTTTTTCAGCAATATTTATTTCTATGCTTTTAAATATGTATACGTATATCTATATTCATTTTAGAATTTGTAAAATACGGGAAAATTGGAAAGAAGAAAGTGACACTGATACTCAGAATATCTTATATACTTGTCTGTATTTCTATTTCTATACTTAGAAATTTAAAATTGGACCAGGCATGGTGGTGCATGCCTGTAATCCCAGCACTAGCGAGGCTGAGGGAGGAATGAGTTGGAGGCCAGCCTGGGCTACATAGTGAGTTCAAAGCCAGCCTGAACTACACAGTGAGACCCTGTCTCAAAAACAAAACAGAAAACAAACAAACAAAAAGCAAAGAAAAAAAAGCCAAAAGAAATTTAAAATCATTTTGCATCACTCATGATATTTGAGAACTTGCTTTGTATTAAAATTTTTTTTATTATATAATACTGAATGCATAAAAAGGGTTGTAGGTGAGTTACATGCAACTTATAAAGTATGAAGAAATGTGAACAGCCAAGAAGACTTATCTCAACTTAGAGATTCAAATGTTTTCAGTACAGCTGAACTGCATATTCCTCCCCAATTCCCCTCAATAATAATGATGCTTAATTCTTTTAATCATTCTTTGATTTAAAAAGAATTTTAAAAAATAAGCTCTGTATGTAATATTAAGCAATATCTTAATTTTTCTTATTTTGAAACTTGTGACAGTGTCTGATTATAAGTTTTAAACAAGATTATTATAAATCTTGTTTATACATTCATAGGATTTATTTAATTATACATTGCTGTATTCTAAAATAATATTCCATTTGTGAATGTACTGTATTCTCCTCTTGAGTATTTCAATTATTTCAAGTTTTCTTTTTTATTTGAAAAAAATTCTGCCATGACAATGATAATAGTTATATTTGGTTCCTGGCACATGTGTGGAATTTTTCTAGGGTACATATCAGTAGATGACTGGGTCATAGGTATAGAAACACAACACTAGATTATTTTTCAAATTAATGGTACTCCACTGTCAATATAGTATACAAGTTTCCATGTCTTCACATCCTGGAAAAAATTACCCAAATTTTCTAATGCAAATATTTTCCATTTGGTATAGTTCACACAGATTTCACTGTGGTTTTCATTTGCATTTCCTTAATTACTTTAAAAGTGTTTACTGGGTATTTTTGACTCCTGCTCTGTGACATACAAGTGTAAGCTCTTGTTCATGCATTTACTGTTCTGATTACGGTCATTGGTATGTGGGCAACACCGCTGATTATGAGTAAAGGGACATTTTCTTTACTGTTACAGCCTGTATGGTAACACATTAATTGAATAACTAGCAGCTTTTTCTGACCCCTTTCCCTGTTCCCACCTCATGTTACTGAAGCCTCAGAGCTGGTGACTTTCCCAGACTCCCCTGCAGGTAGAATAAGTGACTCATTTCTGGGATGAAGATACGGAAGCGTAAGTCTTCTGCAGATGCAGCTGAGAAAGCATTTGCTTTCCTGATGAAATGATGGAGATGCAGCAGTCACAAACCTGTGCCACCCTTGCCTAGCCTGACTTGAATGCAGAGGTGACGCTGGGAGCTACGACAGCTATATCACGGACTCAAAGCAAAAAGCTGAGAGATTTATGAAAATCTATCCTGGACAACTGTTATATCCCGTCAACTCTAAACTGGTTATGGCTTTAAAAAACTACTGGCTTGCTTTAATACTGTAAACCCCATTTGCTGTAAACAAGAGCAGCCAGTCTGACTGATAAGACATCTTTTATCCACTTAGTCCTCAGAGTCCAGTCCAATAGTGTCCAAAAAAATAATAAAGAAGTTCCACAAATAATGTTATTAATCAGAACACAAAATTCTTCACACAGCTGGTGTGATTAGCTGCTCCTTTCCTTCTTGCCCTTTTAGGGCTCAGTCTATCGCTTGTTCATTTAGCTTCACCCACTTGTCCCTCCATCGTGTCCAAAGAAATACTAAATTCCACCCACTTCATGGCCTTCAAGCATCTCATTGTTTCATTTGCTCAGATTCCTTTCCTTTTAACTTCCATTTTCTTCCTGAAGGAATCCCACCTCTTATCTCTTCATAGAGCAGATTGCTGTTCCACTACAGGAGACTCTAGGGTCAGTTGTGCTAAGTTTTATGCCCAGACTAGCTGAGCACAGGCCAGGGACAATGAGCACTCAGAAATATTATGCTAGACGGGGAGGTGAGTATACTCTGAGAACCTGGGTGGAAAAATGCCTCTGTTTAGTTTCTCTTTAACTTCCCAAGCCTTTAAGTTTTTACTTCTGAGATAGTAATCTCTGACTCTCAGTGTGGTTTAAGTATTATGTGTGATCACTGTGTGTGTGTGTGTGTGTGTGTGAGAGAGAGAGAGAGAGAGAGAGAAAGAGAGAGAGGGAGGGAGGGAGGGAGAGACAGAATGTGTCTGTGTGTGTCTGGATTTATTTATTTTTTATTTTTTTTACCAAGAACATGCATTGGTACATTGTATACATAATGATCACATGTATCATGGTTATTTTGTACCTATACATGATGTATCTTGGTCTCCCGCCCCTTCCCCACCCCTCCCTTCCATTCCCCCCTTTCCTTATTTACAGCAGGTTTATTTACATTTTTCCATTTTCCCCCTTTTCCCTTTCTTTCCCTTTTCCCTTCCTTCTTTTCCCCTTCTAGTTCTCCTCTTTTTTGAATATTATCTTTCTTTTACCTAATATCTATTATTCCTCTTTGTCTTTATGTACACTTGTGGTTTCTTATATCAGAGAAACAATTTGATTTGCAGCCATCTATGACAATCCAATGGCCAACATCACACTAAATGGTCAGAAACTGGAAGCTTTCACACTAAAATCTGGAACAAGACAAGGATGTCCCCTATCACTACTACTATTCAATATAGTTCTAGAAACATTAGAAAGAGCAATTGGGCAAAAGAAAGAAATAAAAGGAATAAAGATAGGAAAGGAAAAAGTTAAACTATCACTATTCGCAGATGACATGATACTCTCCATTGAAGACCCCAAAAATTCCACCAGAAGACTTCTAGATTTAATAACTAAATTCAGTTGTGTAGCTGGATACAAGTGTCTGGGTTTAGATTGGTGCTCGGAATGTAGTTCAGGTCACTAGTCTCTGATAAAGGCCATCTTTTATCCTGAAGCAGCAGAATTCCCTTCCAGTTTCTGTTCTTCTGACTTTAGCAGTATTCTTTGGGATACTCAGTAGTGATAATTAGTACTTCATATTTGTTGAACGCTTGGGTATGTACATTATATGCCAACTGCTTTATATACATCACCTTTAGCATTATGATACAGGTCCCATTTTTATGCCATTGTTAGATTTGGACAGTCAGGCTGCTCAAGGCCAGGAGCAAGCTTCGCGAGGCTTTCAGCCATCACCCGTGCACACAGCCAGTGCAACTATGCTTGGTCCTAACTCCCTGCCCAGAGAATCTCCTACTCCTGGGAAGCCTTCTCTATACTAACGTTTCTTTCTTTTTTTTTTTTTTTTCTTTCCTTCAGAAAAGGCAAAGCAGAATAAAACACACCAATAGAGATTTTTTAGAAAAGCAACTTCCAAAGATTGCTCTAAGGTCAATACAGATTTTCATTCCAACCTTCTCTCCTCCTAGATCCAGAGACTATGAAATGAAAGTCATGTTCAAGCTGGTGACCCCAAGGCAGGGACATCAACCAGGAAACAATGGCCGAGGCCTGCTCTGGGCAGTGTTGTTCTGAAGACCACAAGCTAGATTAATAAATGTTATAGAGATTTCACTGTAAAAGTTGAAGGTAGAGGCATTTATTTTAACCAGAGATCCTAGTTCAATACCTTACACATGGGAGGTTCTTATTAAATGTTGGTTGAAACGCTTTCCTTGAGCGTCATTAAACAGAGAGATATTCTTTTAATGTCTGGGGCCTAATGCAGTTTGATATGAATGCCACTCAACAGAGAATTTGAGGCTTTTCAAAATTTTACCCAACCCACCATTCCAGTATCTTCTCTTCATGTTCCCCTCCTGGCACATGATTATAACAGAGCACTGTTTTCTGGGAACAATCTCATGTTTCTGTTCCTCTGTCCTTTTGGCTTCCTAGAATGCCCGTAACCACCTCTACTTCCTTTATTAAAAAAGGCCAACTTGTCCCGTATCTTTTGTTATACCGACTTTTTCATTCTTGGCTAAGACATATCCATAGGCATGAGTCTGCAAATCTAGGTATGATTAGGGCAACATTTTTCAATATGTGGAATCCTGTTGGTGGATAGAAACATGAACTTTAGATTTGGGCACACATCTGTACTCTGCCACGTAAAAGTCAGATAGCTGGTATGATTTACCTAAATGTAAGCTTATGTTTCTTCTTTTGAAAAGCGAGGATCTTATTTTTGGCCGGTTGGGGCTCCTGTGGAGAATAAGGAAGGAAACCTGTCTGACTCAGTGTCTTCTGTTGCCTCATCTGGTCATCCAGCTTTTTAGCTCAAGCGTGATCTCTTGAGCACGGCCTGTATTTACCATTCTGCCTTTCTTACTCTACTCCCAACTCTGAATTCTGTCAAGTTCCACTTCCAACTCTGCCACTTACTAGCTTGCATAATTTTGATCAAGTTACTTAACAATTGCCACTTTTCCATCTGGAAGAATGAGGTTAATAACATGAGCATTACTCTCACGGGCATTATCTAAACCTTGGAACCTTGTTAGGCACAGAATACGTTTTAGCTGTACTGTGCCATTCATGCCCCTGTCTCCAAGATCCACACTGTGCCTGACTAAAGGAGGTTCTCATTTTGCATTTGTTGAGCGAATGGTTCTTTTCTCCAGTTGCATACCTGGACTGCACAGAAGGCGAGCTCTCCTTAGGGGTGGGAAGAGGACGTCCTATGCCCAGCACAGGGTCTGGCATCACACAACACCTCATCAACTTCACAGCGTGGAAGTGAACTGTTTTGGCAGTGTGTTCCGGCTGTGAGAGCCCTGGAGATGATTTCCTTAGCACTAGCTGGCAGTAGTCAGCGCTCTGCCCACCACTCAGCCACCTCTTGCCACCACTTACTCAAGTTCAATTAACAGTGGATGACTAAGGAAAGGAAGCTTCTTCCTTTCTGGCAGGACAAAGGCCCAGACCATTGTCCTTCTTGACTGGGTAAAGATTTACCTTGTTCTGCTGGCAGATTCGTTTAGACGATGCCCCAATTGGCTGGCAGTAAGAGGACTCTTTTCTTTTCTGTGGCTCTAATCCCTTGAATCAATGTTTGTTCCCACCCCTTCCCTCTCTGTTTACAGACAGAGACTGCTAAACTGATCTGATGTTTCTAAAGTAAGAGACAAGTATAGGCCATGAAAAGTAGACGGGGACAGTGAAGAAGGAAGAGCCTTCTGGACAACATCTCTACAGCTCAGGACTCTGCTTTCCAGTAAGGCCACTCACTTCCTTGGTGAATTTGTTTAACCTCTTTGTAAGCTTCCAAAAAAAGGTGGTGTGAAGGGAGTGGAGGACAGAGGCAATTAAAATTCAGTCCCAACCAACAAAGAGAAATAGGCCATGGCTGGCTAACAGAGAGGCACTGACACCGAGAGGCCCTGGCTCCAGGAGTCCAGGTTGCTGGAGAGTTCTTTTCTTCTCAAACAAGAGCTTCTCCCAAAGCACAGAATCGTTCTGTCCGCATCTAGGTTCTTAAAGTCTCTGCCTCTCTCACACAGACGTTTGACCTGTGTTCCTTCTCCTCTTCATCTCTACAGGACACAGACTATTTGTGTCCACTCTCCTCACTGAGTTTCTCTTCCATCGCCAGATGTAGGATCTGCGTGTAGCCTGCAGGCGGGTTCTGAGTGTGCTACGGACAGATGCCATCTCAGAACATAGTCATCCTTCTTGCCAGCCGAGTGTCTTTCCCCAAGTCCTCTGCTGGCTGATCACTTTTTAGGTCAGATGAAAGGATAGAAAGAGATACTTGCAGGAAGCCAGAGAAGGACAGAGACTTAGGAAGCCAAACAAGTGTGAGGATTTGAGATGGAAAAATT
>PVJO010009937.1:0-66672 GCA_004026905.1 Hystrix cristata
AAAAAAAAAAAAAAAAGAAAGCTGAAAAGATTAATGCATTATAAAATACCCAAAGTGAGCTAGGGTGAGAATGTAGCTGGGGGCCTTAAACATAAGGGATGTCAGGGGTTGTTTAATTCTTTACTGCCAGCTGCCACCATGTGCTCATGAAGAAGCTTGGGATAGGAGAGGAGAGTGAAGGAGTTCCTCCTGTGTGGTGCGCAGGCCTGAATCCCTGCCCGCTTACTGAGCGTTCTGTCCCGTAAACCAAAATCCTGTAAGCCTCTGGGTGACAGGCAGAATCTTGTCTCTTTTCACTGCAGGTAAATAGTATGAAGTGAGTTTTGCCCCTCAGGAGCGGGCATTTCTTCAAAGAATAGGGAAAGCGATCTCCTGCAGGCACAAGAGTAAGGAATTAGCTACCGCCGATCTCATCAAGGGTACAGTGCAATTGGCGGAAGTCAAGAGGTAAATTTGTCTCTGTAAAAAAATTATGCTTCTTTTGGTGGAGGAAAATGAGATTTCCCAAATATAAAATCTCAGAGACCGGCTGCTAATGGAGACAACGAGAATGCTGATAAAGTTTCATCACTATGACCCAGGTAGAAATGACCTGCCTAAAACTGAAGGTGAAACAAAAACTCAGAGACATCTCGTGTTGCTTTCTGCATGCTTCATAGGAGGAATAGCAGCTTCGCTGGAAGAGAGACAACGGCCTGAAGATTCTGTCTCGGGGGCAGTCTAATGCAGTAACAGAAAGAAAATCCTACTTGTCCGGTATGCCCACACTAAGCAAAACACAGCAGCAGCTCACTGTTCGGGAAATTTGAAATCTCTGATGAACTAAAGATAACTAGAGCCACAATAAAACCAAACCCAGGTTTACCACTGTCTAGTCTAACTCAATTCCCCACATTAGTAGCCTGAAAGCAGAGGATGTGTTTGTCTATTGATGTCCGTCTACTACAAAATTAACATGTAATTCCAGAATTCAGTTTAAATACTTTCAGACAAACACAAATACTCTCAGCAAGGGAATAAAAATAAGTTTGTAAAAATAAAATCGACAATAGAACCAGACACTGAGATGACTTAAATATTAGATCGCATTATAAATTAGCTATCATTAACATGTTAATAAAGCCAGTAAGAAAGTACAATGCGCATGAATAATGATCACAGAATTTCTGCAGAGAGATGAAAACCATAAAATGTGGCCAAATGAAAATCCCAGAATTGCAAAATATATCAGAAATTAAGATTTTCACAGAAGACAGGACACAACAGAAGCTAGAATCAGTGGATTTAAAGGCCAACAGGAATTATCCAAAATTGAAACAAAAAAGCAAAAGTGAATGGAAAACAAAAGTGAAAACAATATGAAAGGGTCTAGCCTTTAATATTTACTGTGAATTGTTTTTCAGTATCTACCCTCCTTCCTGAGATGATTGTGGAAATGGCAGTGAGACATGAGTACTTGGTTGAGGGTTATACTGCTTGGTATGAAAGGATAATCGTGCAGCTACAGTGGGGTCAGTGAGATCTGAGGAGGGGTGTGTGTCTGTGTGTGTGTGTGCACGCACGTGCTTTAGTTCATATTCTTAAAATGAAGGGGAATTCTGTCTCTTTTTCCCTACTCACAGGCTTTGATGAGAGTATTAAATTGACAGTTGTAAAGTGACCATTTTATATAAACCTGGACTCTTGGCACCATGGGCTTAGCATGTCAACTCAGCCTATTTATGCTTAATTAATTTTCAAGATTATATTATTGGTGGTATTACTACAGTATTCAAACATATACTTACTGAATATAAAGCCTCAGCTAGTGAAACTTTCCAGTGAAATTTGGAGTTAATTTATGATTTCTGTATATAAAACTAATGCAATTAGTGTCATGTCACATAGGTAATCATCAGAAACTACCAAGAGAACCAGAATATACAATTAATCATGAGAAATTTTTTTAAAATTTAGATTAATGCAGGGTAACTATATAGTATAAAAATTTAATTCCGTTTTTTTTTTCTTTCTAAGCACAATCTGAAAAACATCAGGAACTAATTAATTAGAAGAAACACTTTAGTCCCTCAGTAAAATAAGTAAATTAGAGGACAGATCAATTTTCATATTTTATAACTTCTAAAACAAAGTTGAGAACTATGATAAATAGCATAGTTAGATACAGAATAAAGTTGTGTATATAGGACACTGGACACAGAGACCTGAAAAATGTATCAAATAGGTCGTTTGGCAACATATAAATTCCACCCAAGAGTTGGTTCTCCGAAGTAATAAATAACTCTCAAGTAATGTGTTTGTACAGATGAACACTGTCTAAAATTATGCAAAGCTATTCATAAAGACAAACTCTGTCTAGTGATCCAAATGTTTTCCCTTGGAATATGTGAATTTATTTTAAGTTTAGAGTTAAACTATTATCTCAAACAGCCACTAAGACTCTTATCTTCTAATTTTAAACTTATTTCCTTCATTTGACCATCTACTCACTTATTCAAAATATAATTGACATGCAAAATTTTTCATGGGGTCAGACACACTCAATTGTGCATCAGAATTTTCTCACAGAGATGACTGGTTGATTTAAATCTGAATATAGTACTTAATAACACTTATAAGATAGGTGTAAAAATAATTTTCTGGGGCTGGGGATTTAGCTCAGTGGTTAGAGTGCCTACCTCGCAAGCACAAGGCCCTGAGTTCTATCCCCAGCACCAAAAAAAAAAAAAAACTACTGGAAAAGAAGTCAGTAATATTTCTTCTCTAAATTGATCCCATATGCAAAGGGATCATCACTGAATAAAACTGCATTTTTCATAGAACCTAAGAATTAAACATGTTTGGAAAAGCAAGGTTCAGAACAGAAAGCCTTGGAACATGATGATAGTACTTTTTTTTAAAAGAGAAACAAATATAAAACATAGAGCATTTATTTGTTCATCAGGAAACATGGCTTCTATTTTTTGCTCTTCCACTACTTGATTCTAATTGTGGAAAAATTAGTATGTTCTCACTTACAAGAGGAAGGTAAATGCTAATGCTCTGATTTTCATCCATCTCTTTCAGAACATAAAGTTATATTCTTGTATACATAAGCATCACACACAGGCACTTCACCTCCTTCTCTAGTCCACTTGAAGTTTCCAAAATTTTCTTATGTTTTTCACCAGGTGAATTGTGCCACGGAAGAGTTTTTGAGCAACTTCCATTCCTCAGATATTTTCTGTATATAGGTGAGTTACTGTCAGTCAAGTATTGTTTGAGTTTTTATGTCATTGGGGATGTTAAAAAGAACACCTGTTCCCTTGGAACACAAACAATGAGGACCCGAGAGGCAGCTCGCCAAGATTAAGAGGAAGCCAAAAGCTTTTCACAGAGCAAATCTAGTGGAACTAAAGTCTTCACTATTCCCCTGGCCTAACAAATTGGGCTGCCCAGACCCTGAAAGCCCACAGATTGTTGCTCACATAGATGCTCTAGCAACTTCAAGGTACTCTGAGTATACAAAGTCAAACCACAACGGCCCCATTGATTGGATAATGAACACTTTAATGTTTATTTAGTGTGTTCTCAGTGTGTATTTATGACTGTCAGTCTAGTTAATATAACTGAGGAGGCAACCATGAAGTGCCAATAACAGAACATACTATTATTTTACCTGCAAAAGATTTTGTTTTAAGAATCCTAATTCCTTTATATAAAAGGACACACTCCTCAAGAGGAACAGAATTAGCAATATTCTATCACTCCACCTTAAGTTACAGAGCAACACAGGTGTACAGGGATTTGGCAAATTGTCTAAAACAGACCAGTACTAGAAAGTAAAGAAACTTCAAATTCTATTGTAGATATGAGTTATTCCAAATTAATGTTGCACCAATAAATGTCAATCTGACTATAGAATCTCGATATGAATGTACTTGCTTAGTTTTCAGAAACTAAGAACCTGAAAAATGTTGACAAGTTTCTATATAAAATCCATATTCTCTTGAAATTAGAAGAACACATTGTTGACTTAAATGTTTCAAAAAGCATACAAGGTATCATATATAACTAAATATCATATAATAAAAAGTGATGGGAATAGAGAAGAAGGCAAATAAACTAAAATCAAAATGGTGGTTGTACTAGCCAACTTTTTATTAATGTCATGAAACACCACAGGGTGCATATTTTGAAGAAGAGGTGTTTAGTTCACAGTTTAGATTCAAAGTCCAAGATCAGGCAGCCCCATTGGTCCAGCCTCTGGTGAGGGCATCGCGTCATCGCAAGAGTATGTGTAGGATTAAGTGATCATAACTAAATCAGGAAGCAAAGAGCTGAGTGGGATGGTTTGCTTCTTTTAAATAACAGTCTTCTTGTGAGAACTAATCAGGATTCCATGAGGAAATACTTTAATCCCTTTCAAGATCATATCCCTAACAATTAATGACTTTTCATTAGGCCTGACCTCACAAAATCTTCCAGTATTGCCATCCTGGGGACTAAGCTCCCAACACATGGACCCTTGAGAGCCACACAAAATTAAATCATAGAAGTAGTCAAATACTAAAGCAAAATAGAAGAAAGTATGTGCATGGTAGTGTATGTCAAAAAGTGGCTGGAAAAAGCATTAATATGGTTGGAAAAGCATAAAGGAAAACATGGGCAATTATAAAATTACTTCCCTCACAAGATAGACAGATAATATTGGTTTAAGAGAAACACAATGTAACCTAACAGTGAAGATAGAAAAATGTTTTCCCTCATTTCACATAAATTCTGATTATTGATTATTGAAGTCAAATAAATTCTTAGACAAATTACACTATGCAATATCCACTGTCTTGTAATAGTTTCTTAAAAGGCATAACGTCAGAGCACACTTTAAAAATTGACAATAGACCCTGTAGTGGGATAGTATAAGGCAGTGATGGCAAATCTTAGACAGCTTTTCAATTTTTAAGTTTTAATAACAAACAACTGGCTGCGACACGCGTGTCGTAGGTTTTACAACAATGGTACAAGAGTTCTGAGAGGTGGCGATAGTGATACGTAAATGACGTCCTCTAAATACTTAGCTCTGAGACTCTGCAATTATTTTAGCTATACACGATAATAAATGTTTCTATTTATCTAGAATAGAAGTTCTTATTTTGAGCCCCAAATATAGGCTTTAAAAAGAAGATCTAGGATTTCTAAAATTGAACACACATTTGGTATGTTTACACATTTTTGGAGGACTAGCTCATAATTTCCTTATTATTATCAAGAACCCTTGCCCCAAAATGGTCAGGTGTCATGGATATAGGAAAGGAATTTGATGAATTATTTGTCTTACATTTAATATTTCCCTTGGATTATTTTTTTAAAACTCAGGTTATAATGTATGGGGGCTGCAGAACAGTGGCTGGTGTTACGCATGTTGGCAGCAGCAGAAGCACAGGTGTTGTATTGCTAATGAGACACGTAATTATAAAGTTTTCTAACTTTCCGAAGGAAGAAAGCAAGCCTTCTGGATATATGATAAAAGTTATGAAAGATATGAAGATCTGAATACTGAAAAGACACTCTTAAACTCTTGAGACTGACCCAAATTCTTATTTGTGTCTGAAAATACAGTTAAATGGGTAAAACATACCTACACATCAGTTGTTCTAAAACAGCTATCATATATGAGTGTTATAGCTTATGTGGAAGGTGCTATAATTGTGTTTATTATCATTCTAATTACTGTTTTATTACTATTGTGAATTCATCTATGTGGAGAAACCGAATAAAAGCAAAGAAGCCTGAAGTAGCCTCTTTTAAAATAGCTTTATTTGGGGCTGGGATTTTAGGTGAATAGTAGACTGTGGGTTTGGTATGCATATGGACTTGGTTTCAATCCCAGCACCAAACCAAAAAGCTTTATTATTTTTTTAAAGTATTTTTAAAGTTTATTTTATTTTAATGGTACATTTAGATGTACATAGTGATAACATTCATCATAGGGGATTTGTACCTGTACATGACATATC
The DNA here is from genome assembly GCA_004026905.1 of Hystrix cristata. NCBI lineage: Eukaryota > Metazoa > Chordata > Mammalia > Rodentia > Hystricidae > Hystrix > Hystrix cristata. Next base: position 6,000 of record PVJO010009937.1, read on the forward strand.
TTGTTGCTTCTTTTTTTCCCATTCCCCTCCCCTCAACCCCTCCTCCTTCCCTATTTACAAAAGCTTTGTTTCTAGTTTTTCCTTCCATTTCTTGTTTCTCATGTCCTCCTTTGTTCCCTTTCCCATTTGGATATTTTCTTCCCCTTCCCAATATAATACATTTTAGTCTTTATTTACACTTTCAGTTTCTCACACCAGAGAAAATATGCAGTATGTAAACATGTGTGTCCGATTTATTTCACTTAAGAGTATTAGCTTTTACCAAGTGAACAAAAAGATTTGCTGCATATAGTACAACTACACTATATGTGGCTTAGCGTATGATTTTTATGAGGAGATAATTTTTCCAACTCCAATTCTGAAAGTTTAAAAGTATAGCAACTTATTGTTGTTGTGTGGCTAAGTCTACGAATCAGCCACATGTTCCTTCTTATCTGAGCCCAGCTTGGCTGATCTGGGCCAAACTAGTTTTCAATAAGTTAGCAGAGTCTGGTTTATCTCACACGCGGAGCTCATCGTCCAAAAGGGCACCTGTTTTTATAAGGTGGCTCAGAAGTTTCTACAGAAGAGAACGGAGACATGCAAGCTTTCTTCAGATCAAAGCTTGGATTTGGTACAATGACACACAAGGTACCTGGAAGGGGAAAATTGAGTCATAAGTTTGAACTAATTCAGAAAGTTAAAAAATAAACTACATTTCTTGATGTCAGATTGCTTGGCATGAGATTGCAAAGGGAGTAGAGATGCAGAGAGGAATGGAGATCTCAATATTTTAAAAATATATGGCCCTACTAAGTAAAAACTTTAAAACTCTACAATAATCAAAATAAAATTTGAACTTCCACATAGAAAAAAACATAAGTGGTATAATACATTTAATATAAACTAGATATAAAATTCACACTTATGTGAATAAGTAAATATACTTAATCTCGTATTTAAAGTTATCCAAATCTCTTTGTTTTAGTGTAAGGAATGTTATTTTCAGGGGTATGAGATAAGCATTAAATCCCAGAACCAGCTGTTTTTCACCTTATGACCAGAACATGTAAAATACACATGTCTCTGTGTTGACAAAATACAATGTACATATTTTGACATCGTAGAGAACAGTTCATGTGACTAAGGTTAAAGGGCTTTCTCAGAGCCAATACCATGTACACATTTAGAGTACAGACTGAAATCGGACTGCCTGAGTTCATGTCCTACTCATTATTAGCTCCATGATCTTCAGGAAGTTCTGCCATCTTTCTGAATGTTTTTTATGAGTAAAGTTCATATGATAGAAATAGCTATCTCAGGTTTTTATGCAAAGTGAATTAAACAACCAAAGTAAACCTCATGTGTAGCACAGTCACATAGTACATTATTCAAGAAAAATTGGCTATTTTTATTGAAAACATGAAAATTTGGTGTACAAATAGAACGTTCAAAACATGCTGTGAAATACTTGAAATGTCTTAAATTATAATAAAATTTCTTAAATCTAAAGTAGTATCAAAATTTATGTTCTAAAGGCCTTGTGAAACCACTGTGTGATGTACTTACCTTATGAACCAACTCCTATGCACCAAGTCATAGGAAAAGAAACAATAAATAAAATTACGTGGTACACAGGATAGCCAAATTGATAGTACTGAAAGCTGACTTTTTGCAAAAACCAAAACCATAAACTTGAAAATGAATCATCACTGTCAGTCTTACAAGTATAAACTGAAAAACATGAGAATTAGTCAATGGATTTGGGCCCATAGAAAATTGAGTTTGGAGGGCAAACTTCTATCCCCAAATCTGAAAAGACACGCAAATATAGAGAATAATAACAGAGGTGAGCTCACACAGACCAGTGGCCACTTGATCCTCAGAATGATGGAAGAGCTTAAGGGGTAGCAATTTTGATGAATTGCCGTAGGCTGAGTTAGATCAATGTGAGAATGAGAAATATTTAGGGGCAAGTCTTAGGTGAGGAATCACATTTTCATACTCTTTGCCGCCAGAAAATCCATCAGGTTGCTACAGCAGCGTCCTAGAAAGACTACCTCAGTGATCTAGCAGGGACACTAAAAGAGTAGTCCTTATGAAGATAACCAAATTATTCTCCTTAACAAGAATTTATGGTCCAGAGGAAAAGACTGTTGCAGGCCCTTGTTCAACCTTGGAGAAGTTCCCTTGAGCTTTCCTGTCTCATAAAGACGAGTGAGTGTTGGGGAGACTATACAATGCAAGTCGCAGCCCAGAGGCCCAGACTCAAAGACTGAGATTTAATTGGAATGTTAGAAAACTCTCCCACTTCCCCAGAGTTTCCCACCACACCAATAGGGCTCCGATACAATACTAATGGATGGCATTTGAAATATGTGCAAAGCACACTGTCTCTGGTAAAGAGAACCTCGAGGAGCCCAAAATAAAGACAGAGCACAAAGGCAAAGACGTTGGAAATAGAAGAAGCCTGTGGCACCTATAGCTATAGCAAACAAAGCCCAGTTTCTACCTAAATTCACATAAATCCTCACATAAGAAACTTACTCATCTCTACTGAATCCTATTAACTGATAAATCATGTCCATCTCTTAGCCAGGTGTGGTGAATGTCTCCTAAACTTAGCAAAAGTCCTTGGTCTAATCCTCAGTGTAGGAAAAAAAGCTTGTCTTTCAACAAAAAAACACAAGGTATGCCAAAGACAACAAAATTCTGAAGATAAAAATGCAAGGAATCAGAGTCAGGCTCAGATACAATGTAGAAATTATAATTAACACAGAACTTTAAGTAAATATGACAAATATATTTAAGGCTTTAATGATAAGTCTGCAAAGATGGATGATTAATGTTAGCAGAGAGATGGAAGTTCTAAGGAAAAATCAAAAGGAAGTGCTACGAATCAAAAACAATGTCACATGAATGAAGAATGTGTTTGATGGGGTCATCAGAGGAGTAAATAGAACCAAGAAAGAATCAGTGTGCTTGAAGAAAAATAATAGACATTTCCCAAACTGAATTATGAAGAGAAAAAAATCTGCAAACCCAAAATCTATAAGAAAATTTCAGGATTAATTGGAAAACCAAAAGAAGAAAGAGAAAATGAAACAGAAGAAATATTTGAAGTAATAATGCCTAAACTCCAAAGTTAGTGACAAACAGCAAACCACAAATCCAGAAAGCTCAAAGAACAGGAAATGGAATGAATAAAATCCAAAACCTACACAGAGCCTGTCGTGTTCAAACTCCACAAAACCAAGGCAAGGAGAAAATCTTGAAGCCAGAGGAGGAGAACCCCTTAGCAATGGTGGGAAAAGATAAGAATTGCAATGGACTTCTCATCAGAAACCAAACGCCATGAAGATAATGTACTAAAACATTTCAATTATCAAAAACAAATAACATGCAACTGTAGTATGGTATCCCTAGTATTATCTTTGTAAGTGAGGATGATATCAAGAGTCCTTCGTACAAATGAATAAAAAGGGTATTTACCATCAGCAGACCCGCCCTGTGAGAAATGTTGAAAACATTCTTTTTGCAAGCAGAAGCAAAATGATATAGGCCAGAAACTGTTAACTACATTAAAAAGGAAGAATATCAGAAAAGATAAATTGTGCTAATTACATTTTTATTCATCTTGTTAGTAGTATATTTTTGCAATACATAAAAATTATCTTGAGGAGTTGGTACGTACACATATTGCATCTTGGTCATTTTTACTTCCCTTTCCCTCTCTGCCCTCCCTTCTCTCCCTTTCCTAGATCCACTTCCCTACTCCTCAAAGTCTGTCTTCCTCTTCCTACCATCTCTCCTTTATTTTCCCCTTTAAATTATTTATATTTCAAGTTTCTTCCATAAGAGAAGCAATGCAGTTTTTTACCTGCCATTTCTGATTTATTTCACTTAGGTATGATCTAAGATCTATCCATTTTCCTGCAAATGACTCCAATTTATCCTTTCTATGGCTGAACAGTACTCCAGTTCTCTATCTATCTCACATTTTATTTATCTGTTCATCTGTCGATGGACATATAGGATGCTTTCATACTTTAGCTAATGTAAACTGTGCTGCTGTAAACATGGGTGTGTCTGTATCACTATAATATGATGACTTTAACTCTTTCAGGGAGAGTCTCAGAAAAGGTATTGCCTGGTCAAGTAGAATTTCCATTTTTAGTTTTTTGAGGAAACTCCATACAGATTTCCATGGTGGTTCTACTAGTTTATATTCCCACCAGCAATGTAGAAAGGTACCTTTCTCCCCACATCCTGTTCAGCATTTTTGTTTTTTGAGTCCTTTGCAATATCGATTCTTACCGTGGCATTAAAATGGACTCTCAGTATTGTTTTGATTTGCATTTCTTTAATGGCCAAAGATGCTGAGCATTTTTCATGTATTTATTGGCCATTTATAATTTTTATTGAGAAGGGTCTGTTCATTTCAATTGCCCATTTTAGGGGCCTAATATTTTTTTGGTGGGGTCTAATATTTTGAGTTTTTTATATTTTCTAGATATTAGTGCTCTGTCAGAGTAGTAACTGTCAAAAAGTTTTTTTTTTTTAGCATTCTGTAGGTTATTTACTCTGTTGGTTGTTTCTTTGCTGTGTAGAAGTTTTATAATTTGACATAACACCTTTGTTTATTCTTGGTATTATTTCTTGTGCAAGTATGTTTCTGTTCAGAAAGTGTTGCCTATACCCGTGTCTTCAAGAGTTTTACCTATTTTATTTTCCATCATATTCAGTGTTTCTGTGTTTATATCAGGGCCTCTGATCTATTTTTATTTTATTTTAGTACAGTGTGAGAGATATGGATCTAGATTCAATCTTCTGCACATGGATAACTAGTTTTCCTGGCACCATTAGTTAAGAGGCTGTCATCAACCTAAAGTGAAACCACTCAGCAGACATATATCTATGTTTGTTTTGCTTTGTTATGTTAGCCAACTTCAGTTGCATAAATGTATGCATAAGACAGAAGATGTGATTTTAACTAAGGTTGTGTTTTACCCAGAGAAGACCATGAAAAAGTGAGACTACAAGCAAGGAGATGATTGTAACACTAAATTACAGAACTATGCTTACTAAATAGGAAAGATAAGAAGGTATAAAATGTCCCATAAAACCAGTGAGTTTTTCATTTACTAGGTTACAGGAATATTGGATTTGGAACCAGAAGAATTGAACTGGAAGAATAGGGTGGTCAGAGAATGGGATGTTTGGTGGTCAGAGATTAGATTATAAAGACAGTGTATCTGCTATTAATGACAAAGCCTAGAACCCATGGCACATGTGATATTTTATTTTAAGACAAAAGATGTTAATGCATGAGTTGTTTTTTTTCTAAACCAAAACCTCAGTATTCAGGTTTAATTGCAGTGTTGACACTTTGTGATAAATAAATGGGTTTCACGTTGTAGTTCAGACATTCATCTCTAAAAGGTTCGCCATCACTGATCTAGGTCATAGTGTGGAAAGCAAAGGGCTGAAGACTAAACCATAAAGTCATAGAAAATTAAAAAAAAACAAACAAGAGTTAGGGTGTTGGAGAGAGCATTTCATTATATAAAAAAAAATTTTTTTAAATGACCTAGGTAGTGTTAGAGTTAACACTGAATCATGAACCAAAAATCTTTAATAAGTGAGGAAAAATGATTCATGTAGTGAGTCACATTGGGATAAAATTGATGACTTACAAATGGTAAGATGAAAGTATACTGAAACTGTCCTTGTGCTTTTATTAATAAAAGAATGCAAACTACTGGACATTGCAAAGAGAAATGAGGAAAAAACCACCTACCTCCAAGCCCAAATAAAAGGCTGAGAAGATATGCATCACTTCTGAGTGCTTCGAGGAAAGTGGTGCTTTGGATTTCAACGTAGCCAAGCAAGAAAGCAAATTTCATAGACAAGAAAGATATAGGGAATGACTTTGAAAGCATAGTGAAAGTGTTTCAGGAGACAAGAAAAATAATTGCAGAGCTCTATAGATATGGACGTAATGGAGAGGGATAACATGGTGACCTACAAAAATTGTAAAATAAGATAAAGTGCATGGTAAGACAATGCCTGAAAATCATAAGGTTGAGAGTGGGCCTGGCAGTGAGGGTGCACAGATGGGTGAGTTACCTTTTCACGTGTGGGCAGAGTAATGGAGTTCCTTCTAGACATTTACTAATTGTGTTATCTGTTTGTTCAGTTGACCCTTTAACCCATCTGTACAATAGAAAAAAATACTGCTGGATTCCGTGCTATGTAGAACTTAGCCAAAACTGTACCAGGATTACAACTCTGGAAAATGTAAGTCTTTTATTCATGAGGATGTGGGCATCTGTGACCCCATTCAACAGAGTCTTATTACCCAACAACATTCCAGAATTTGCTTTTGAAATAAATTGTATTTTTAATGCTATCATCTCTAAGTTAAAAAGGTTAAGATCGAAAAGAGGAAAAATATTTATTTTCAAATCAGATACCTGCTGCTTCCAATTTAGCTACTGGGTAAACCATCAGAAGTGAAAACAGCAGAGTGAAATGTGCTGCATTCTAACCTCTCTAATGAACAACAATCGGTTCTAAACAACCTGATCCCGGGCTGCTTTTTCCTTGTTGAGCTGACCAGGGGAGGCTCAAGATGACATGTAGAAGCTGTTAAAGAAAACCTCCAACAACACATAAGCCCTGAATTCTTTGAAGAAGCTGTGAACACCCTCTGGGGAGAAAATTAGACTTGTGAACTTAAAAATGGCACACAAACATTTTAACACAAAACTGAAGACAGAGGGCAACAGGGTTATTTCCAACTGAAGATTGCCTGTTGAGGGAGAAATTAGTTTTGAACATCAAAAATAAATGAATAAAGGGAGGAGAAAACAATGTTAAATTAGGGTCCTTTCCTCAAGAAAAATAATCCCCTGAACTTCTGGCGCACAAACACACTAATCAAGCTTTATAACTGAAAAAGAAAACTAGGAAACTAATTATAAAAAAGAGCTATATTTATGAGGACTTCTTTATTCTTGTTAGCCTCAATGAAGTAATTAATTGCTACTGATGTGTTGACTTAAAATAGCTTTAATATCTTAGGCCATTAATTTATAATTTTCTCGTTCAATTTGAGCTGTAAATAGGAAAGTAAAAGTCTTCAACACAGCAGAGGTCATGCCGTCCTGCAGTCGTGAGGAAGGACTGTTGTTTAGGTCTGCGGCAGGCTCAGACCTCCACAGGATGAGTGAAAGGGGGACGTTGATAGCAAAAGCTTGATGTGAATCTCATGCAAGAATCTCTCTGTTGTTTTTCCTATGTGAAGAAAACCCTTTCTTCCTCAGTTATAGACATGGTCTCAAATATTCTTGCTCGAGGACCCAAGTACTCCATTATTTTGCTAGGTCTCCCTTAACAAAGGACCAAAGACTGGCTGACATAAAGATTAGAAATTTATTGGCCTGCAGTTCTGGAGGTAGAAATCCATGGCCAAGGTGGTAGCAGTGTTGATTCCTTTTGCCGACTGGCAGGGGAGGATCTGTTCCATGCCTTTCTGCTTGGTCTATTGGCTGTCTTCTTTCTGCTCCTCACATCATCTTCCCTCTGCGTGTGATGGTGTCCAAATTTGCTATTTTTGTAAAGACACCAATGGTGTTAGATTAGGGTCCAGCACAACGATGTTAGTTTAATTTTATTCTTTTTTAAAGGCCCTGTCTCTAAATACAGCTACATTCTAAGGTATTCAGGACTTTAATGCATGAATTTTAGAGGAATACACTTCAGCCCGCAACAATCATATTAAAGAAGTTTGAAAAACATGTACCACCTCTCTTCACATTTTTAACATGGAAATTTTTCCCATTAAGTTCAAATGATGTAGCTTCTGCCACAACAGAAATTCTGACATATGTAAAACTATTATTATAACTGTTAAATATATACAATGAAGTATATGACATTGTATTCATTGGTTTTTTTTTGTGTGTGTGCCAAGGATCAAACTCATGGCCTTGTTCTTGTGAGTCAAGCACTCTAACCACTGAGCTAAATCTCCAGCTTCATTTGTTTTTAAAATGCATGACTATCCCCTTTGAAGAAGTACATAGTTTATTTTTCTTGTTACAATTATACTAACATTTTACCTCTCATAAGATTTTATCCAAATATATAAGAACTTATTTATGCTTATTCATTATACTTATTCATAAATATTTATATATCTGTGTGTATATTTCATATGTTTCATAAGTGCATTTTCAAATGTGTATATTTTCACATGTATTTGTGTATGAAAATATATAACCTTTTGAAGGTCTAAAAAATTTTCTTCTGTTTTGCATGGTTAGAATAACTTATAATGGTCATGTTACAATAATAATAGCCAACACTATGTAACACTTACTAAATGGCATACTCCTTTCTAAGAACTTTATAACACTTGACTATCTACTCATTACTCTCATAAAATCCTTTAGCTTACATTCCCATCAACAATGTAAGATTTCTTTTTTTCTGGATCCTCACCAGCATTAGCTCTGTGTGTGTGTGTGTGTGCGTGTGTGTGTGTTCGTAATGATACTACTCTGACTGTAGTGATATAGGATCTCAATGTAGTTTTAATTGGCATTTCTCTGATGGCTAGGAATGTTGAGCAATTTTTCATATACTTTTTGTTATTTGAGCTTCTTCTTTTGAGAAACATCTATTTGGTTCATTTCTCCCTCTTTATTGGGTTCATTAGTTCATGAAAATTAATTTTCTTTTTAGTTCTTTATATATTATCAATACTAGTCTTGTATCGGAAGACTAACAAAAATCTCTTCACTTCACTGTTCGTTCTTTATCATTTTTTAGTATTCTTTATGAAAGTTGGTAAATGTAAGAAAAATGGCAGAAATAAGTTGCAAATTTGTTAGGTAATTTCCAGTACTTGGGATTGGTTTGCTTGTTCTTTTTTCTTTCCCTGGAAGAATGAGGGACAAAGCAATAGGATACCTTAACTTGCTACTGACATCTAGAGTAACAAAGTAGCACATTATTTAATGAAACAAGTCTGGGTTAAATGTTACTACCAACATTAATCTATGTGACCTAGGTCAATACTGATCTTTTCTTCTTCAGAATAATGTGGATAATAATACTTCATATTTTTCAGTGAGGTTTACCTAATTAAGATGTTCCTATTCTCTGTACACTAGTTGGCACACTATAGATGTTCAGTTGATCCCAACATTCCTAACAGGTCTCTCATCTACCTATTGAAATTAACCTGTTTCTAACCCCATTCAGAGAATAGCTTTCTGCAGTTGTTCCCATCTTCAGCAATTCACGTAGGTCCAAGCTAATTGATTCAATCTACAGAAGCCCAAATGACTTTATTTATAGTTATCTTATAGCAGTGGCCTCCACACCTGGTCAAATGCCATAATGACCAGGGAAGTGCCTTGTAAAATACAAATATTAAATCAATCATATGCGTGTATATTTTGATTCCGCAAATCTAAGCAAGAAACGAAGAATACACATTTTTAAAACTTCAGCATCTCTTCTGATAGTCAAATTTAGATAAATCTGAATGCAATAATCTTCAATATCTTATTCAATTCTGAAGTCATATGCAATTTTTCTGGCATTTTAAATACCCCTTTTTGTTTCGTTTTTTTAAACTTGGGTATCAGGTGGGGAGTTAATGGGTGGGGGTGACAGGAGAGAAGTTTCAGTTTGATGACCTTTTTGAATGTGTGAGGGAGTAGTGAGTTTATTTCTCACATAATATTATCTTCTTTAAAATCTGAGTCAGTTGGCTTATCACCTAAAAATTACAGATCTGTCATCTTAATCCTTAGAAAGTAAAGTCCTTGTTTTTCATTGTTCGAGGTAGACAAATCTTACTATCAACAGAAATCATCTTCCTAAGAGATCTTTATTTCGGAGTGCACTTGAATTAAAAAATTCAACAAAACTGTTTTTGAAAATATATAGTTCTTCATTGACCTTTAAAAACTCATGAGAGGAGGAAAAAGTAGCTGGGGACAAAATAGGGCAAAGTAAAAAGAGATACTTAAAAAAAATGCCCGGCAACCGTATTTGTCAAATTTGCATTTTAGACAATTTTTTGATGAGCAAAATATTTCCAATCTCACTCTACCATTCAATCTGGGACTCTACCCGGAGCATGTGTGTAACGTCAATGGCTACTGATGCTTTCAGAGCAGGACCACTTAGAAATCTCAAATAATACTGCAAGGAAGCTATTCAGAAAGTACCATTTAACAAAAGCTGTAAATTTAATGTGAGGATACTAATGGTAGAGTGTGCAGCACTCACATTGTTCTGCACATATTGTTTTCCCAGATGCTCTTTTTGGTCCTGGAGTTACCCTGAGTAAGTGAAGTTAGATGCGATTATAGGAAGTGGAAGTAAAACATCAAAGTGTATTATCAAGTCTCAAACTTTTCTACATGATTTTACCTAATTTCTCTTGCTGTTCAATTCTTAGACTAATTTTAAGATGCAAACTGTAGAAAATATAGAAATTTTACTTAACAGACAACCATTTCACATGGGCTTAAAAAGTGCATGTCATTTTACTATGTTCTGTCCACTTAAAAAAAATTGGCCTTATTTGCCTCTGGCATCTCTTTGTACAAAGATTAAAGATTAACTAAAGTTCATTTTGTTAAATTTTATTTGGAGGACTTAATAGAAATTAAGATGCTAGCATTTTTACTTCCCTCTTGAAAATTATCTTAAAATTAAATGTAGATTTAAACATAAATATGATACAAGCAAATTTCTCCTAGAAATAGCCAAAAATATTTTCAATTTTGATTCTTTTCCCACACATCTTTATTTCACTAACTGATAACCTGAGCCTATTTTTGATTATTTGTTGCTTTCTGTATCATATTTCAAAGTTTCTCTTTATGACCTCCTGAAATATTGCAGGGCAGATTCAAACATGTCCCAAGCAGGCAATGAAGTTTTAATGCATTTTTATGGGAACCAGTCTCAGCTCCTGAAATGCATTTATTTGTCCAGATGGACTTTAGTAGAATAGTCTCTTATTTAAAATCTGGTAGGAAAATTGTTTCTTTAATGAAAGTAGGTGGAATAATTTGTATTTTTATATTTGATTACTTTATCAATGTCATATAAGAATTATAAAATTCATGTTGTTCATCTGCTTCTCCATTGGGAATAAATCCACCATATTTGCTAATCTAACAAAATAACAATATCTAAATGAATTCTTTATTAATGTAAATCTTTCTGGAAATTCAAAACATTATTATTACATTTTAATTCCTGTTGTCTTAACATAGATTAGACAAAAATGCTTGTTCCCAGTGTTTATAATTCTAATTCCACTACTTAGAAGAGTACATAGAATAACATAGACAATATATAGTGAATTAATATATTGGAAATATTTTCCCTTGTATGAAAGATAGTTGTGATGAAGTTCTAGCACTACTTTGATTTTTATGTATAGAGGCAAATGCAGTAATCATTAATTTGTGCAAAGTGGAATGGAGAAGGGTAAAAGCGCTTGACTTAATTCTTCAGATCAATTCAGTAAAGATTTACATGAATTAACTAGAAAATTTATTTAACAATATGACTTTGTACAGGTGGACAGTTTTAGACTCACTAATATATGTACTGATTCTTGATTCACTTGATAAAGGATAAAATTGATCTTGTCATTTCTTAATTACAAAAACCCTACAAGATAGCCTTCCCCCAATTTGCTTCTTTTCACTGAAATTTCCTTTAATTTCAGACTTTTGACATTTAAAATTCTAAACATAAATACTGCAATTGTTGTGTAGAGTTAAACAGTGGACTGAAACTCCTGCGAGGGTTCTGATTTGGAGAATTTCAGTTTACTTAGGTGAAACTTCCCTTTTATCTTATTGTGCACAATACACAGGTCAGCAAACTATTGCCTGTGTGGCTGCAGCCGTTTTTGTATGGCCACAAACTAAGACTGTTTTTTTTAGTTTTTGAATGACTGAAAAAAATTCAAAGAACACAACAAGTAAAAATTAAGGGAAATTCTAATTATAATGTCCATAAATAAAGACTTGTGAAAAGCATCTTTAATTACATACATTTTCTACACCTTGCTTTCATACTACAAGGACAAATTGAGTAGTTATGACAGAGATTCCCTGGCCTGCAAGGGCTAAAATATTTACTATTTTAGTCTTTTATGAAAAAAACTTTGGCAACTCAGGTATAGAGCATCTATGTCTACTCTTTCTCTGACAACATTACTCTACATATGTTGATGTTCTCTTTAACAGTTTCCTTTATTCAAACTGATGTATTTTGACTGTGTTTTCAAAAATCAGAAGACTGCAATGATCATCCTATGCTTAGAATTTAATAAAATTCTAAAATATATTTTATCAGACTTTAGCACTATTTGTTCTTCATGAACAATTTCTACATGCCCAAATTTAAAGACCTGTTTCTAGTCTAATGATTTCTCCAAGTAGATGCCTATCAAGAGTTCAGTGGCACTATGTTATATTTTCACCAGGAGAATAATATCTAATTAAGAACCTAATCCTGATATATATCAAGTTAAAATACTGTCATTAACCAAAATATAAATAAAGAATTTTAAATAGATTTTCTAGTCGAATTGCATAGCTCAAAAATGAACATAAGTACAGTTTTACAAATGTCAATGCTGAAAGAGGAAAATTCTGGACTAGTATCCGATGTTTCTTCCATTCCTGTTAGATTATAGTTAATGAAAATGCATATTTTGATTGTGCTGGAAGAGTTTAAATGTTCTCACCATAAAGAGAAGTTAAGTATGTGAGATAAAGATATAAGAGTTAGAATAATTTAAACATTCATTTAAAATAATGTAATTTAAGAATAATGTATACATGTATAATCACATTTTACCCTGTAAATACCTGTAGTAATTATTAACAATTTAAACAAAGGGACAAAAATAAAATATTTTAAAGTTCCAGTTAAACTCATTATGAAAGGAATATTCAGTAAATAAACCTTATTGGTATAACCGAGTAATTGTTTTGTAAATGATGAAGTTACTTAAATGCATTAAAAAAAATTTAAATAATCGCATTTATAAAGATGAATAATATATTAATTTTTAAAAATAGACAAATATTTATCTGGTTTGATAAGATGAACTTTTTAAAGAGAATTTAAAAATAAGAAAAAATATAACCTGAACAAAAATGGACAAAGCAAAGTATAATAGAGTGTTATTTTGTGTCCAATGATCTGCATTTGACTGAACTGTATAACATTGAAATTTTTAGGGTCAAATATATTTTTTATCAAGAATTTCATATGACTGACACTAATGGAGGAGTCTAGCCCAAATTTCTGTAAGGATGCATTAAAAATCAGAGCCTCAGATAGTATATACCCTTTGTATCATTTATTCTATTTAAGAAAAATTAAGGAAAAGTTTAAGATTAATTTACCATAATCCTATTCATACTAAGTTTAAAAATAACATCGGAAAAGTGTAAAATAACATAACAATTAGATAAGTGTTAGAACATTTTTATGGTAGAAATCTGTGTAGCCATTAAAAACATTAGTAGAAAATTTGATCATGATTATCATACTGGTCTACCAGGAGGTTCTGGGAATGCAGCATGAAATGTGTCCTTTTTCAGTATTCCTCGATAACCCATTTTCTAAATTTTTCCTCCCTAATTCCCCCTACTCAGACACTGTCTTGCTCTATGTGTGTGATACTATCCTATTAATACTGTCCCCAGGATAACAAAAGAAGCTTGGGAAAGCAGAGTAGGTCCTTTCAGGCTGGCTCATGAGGCTGAGTCAGTGGGGTGACTTCATCGTTGCGGAACCAAAGGGGAAGAGAGTCTAGCATGTGAAGAGCGTCTGGTGGTGGTGAGACCAACAACCCCAGATAGAGGGATGAGTGGGGAGGAAGACGCTGGCTCCTGCATAGCAGAGCTTGCAGCTAAGAAGGCAGCCTGGTCTCTGCGGGCTGAGGATGAGCTCTAGATGAAGTAAATACTAAGGATAAATGTTTGGAAATGGGGACCAAGGCAGAAGTCATTTCTAGTCACTGGGCTTTTACTGAAATATCCCTGGCCATATGAGTACAGTTTGTTATGTTTTTGTCTTAATTTAGAAAATTATCTAAAAATATTTCACATTTTCTGTCTATGCTAATATACTATGTCATAGACATATATTTGTGATTTCTTGGTTTAATTTGCCCTTCAGGTTTAGGAATTTTGAAACATTTGAATCTTCGTACTTTAAAAAATAGAAATGGAACATTGCTCAGTAGTAAAGTATACTCGTTTTAGTAGCAATAACAAATAGCGCTTAAATATCTATAATTGATGGAAAAAGGTTACTTGTCATAATGATGATCTTGGCTATTAGATATAATGACTTTCTATTTAGAAAGGAGATTGTGAAAACAGAAAAAAGCAAATGTTATGTGTAGTTGTATGCTGTTTCTTACCTGAATCACAATGAAATATATTCTAAATTGTGACTTGTGTAAGAAAAATTTGTTTTTCTTTTTCTTTCTGATAATACCATGAAGTACTCTTGGAAACAAAGCATGACAAAGAATAATATGGGCACAATATGATGTTGAAGGGAAAAGTGATGACAATAAGAAAAAAATACATACGCTTTTAAGACACAACTGTGAAAAGATCTCAAAATGCTGGTAAATCTTTCTTAAAGTCCAACTTGTAATATTTCTTGTAGAAACACAGGCAACTTTCCCCAAGACTTAAATTATTCTTTGAGCTACAACTTCTTGATGTCCTATTTCCTAAAAGGTGAAGAAAAAGACTTTAAAGAGTCTCAAGTGGAATTGATATGTGTCAAAGATTAATCACAGTGGACAGAGTTATGGAGATTCCTCAAAAAACTACAACTGGAGGTTCCATTTGACCCAGCTATTCCCCTACTGGGGATCTTCCCAGAAGAATTAAAATCATCATACCACAAGGACGTATGCACCACCATGATCATAGCAACACAATTTGTAATAGCTAAGTCTTGGAAACAACCTAAATGTCCAACAACCAACGAATGGCTAAAGAAAATGTAGTTTTTCTACACTATGGAGTACTACACTGCCATAAAAAAGGATAAACTAGAGTCATTCATATATAAATGGATGTTTCTTGAGAACATACTCTTAAGTGAAATAAATTGGACACTCATGAGCACACATCGAATTGTTTATCTGATATGAGAGACCATAACTGTAAATAAGGACAAAGAGGTGTAATAGATATTATATAAAAGGAGGATGGTGTGCAGAGGAGAGGAGTACTAGAAAGAAAGAAGGGGAAAAGCAGAAAGGCAACAGGGGAAAGAGAGGGGAAAGGGAAAATATGGAAAATGGTGAATGAACCTGCTATAAATAGGGAGGGAGGGAGGAGAGGGGAGGGGCGGGGGAGAGGGGAGAGAACCAAGATGCACCATGTATAGGTACAGAATAAATGTAATGAATGTGACCAATGTATGTAGAATGTACCAATACATGCTCTTGGTTTAAAATAAAAAAAAAAAAAAAGTGGCGAGGAAGACCATGCAGCAAGGAAGACACTGAACTTCGTTCCCTGAACAAAAGGCGAGAGGGTTTTTAGGTGCTAAGATGAGCTGCTAGAAAAGTATTGAAGGACTTTAGGAGAAGATGTGATCAATGTGATTATACCATCTGTACTTGCTAGTTGGATTTTTTGGAAGATGGGTTCCTACGCCCCCTCAAACCCTGGGCAATAGGGGTGCTGTTTTTCTTGATGACTACATATCGGGATGACTCACAGGATCTTAAGATATTCCTGGGTTGTAGAACAGTCACACTTCAAAGGAGTAGACAAAGAATTTGCCATCACAAATTTTCTAAAGTTAATCTTTTGAGTAAAAGGAGTCCAGGACTCTATAATTAGAAAGCTACATCTTAACATTTGGTTAAACTCAGAAGAATTTTAAGCCCATCTCATGTGGGCTACCAACAAACCAGCGTTCAGCCTGCCATTTAGTTCAGTGGAGAAATCATCAACAGAAAACGGATAATACTAGAATTAGAAGTGATACAAGCTGGCATGGTACAGTGGTGCCTAATTCCTTCATAAGGCTTCTCTATATTTGTTAAGAAACAGTGTTAAGACTCAAATTTAACACAGTCTCCACTAAGTACCCAAAGTAAAGGATGATGGTCCTTTTTAATATTGAGAAAGAGGAAACCACAACAGTGTCTGGGTCTCATCTTAAACCAACCATCAACATACATTTTCTTCTGGTTTTCTAGATCAATGATTCAAAGTAGGTCATTAGAAATCAAGTGTTTTTCTTCTTCCTCTTCTCCTCCTTCCTCTTCTTCTCTTTCTCCTTCTTTCTCCTCTCCCCTTTTCTTCTTCTCTATCTTTCTGATTAACCATATAAAATTTTTCAAATAATTTTCTTATTTGAATTTTGACCTTAAATGTTTTTAATGAATTTCTCAAAATATTCTTTCTCTACTCAAAATAAACTATTATTGAGAACTTTGGCTACATATTCATCTAAGATCCCCTCTAGTAAATACACAAATATTTAGTGCCAGGGGAAAAAAAAACTGTCCCATCAGTGATTGGTTCATTTTACTTTCTGATAAAGTTTTCCAATAGAGAGAGCACAGTTAAAAAAATAGTCAAGCCTTCATTTCCTGGAGGAGGATTGTTGGGTACGAATCCCAGTGGCAACAGTTATGGCCAATTTATTTCATTCTATGGCTATTTCTTTCTCTCTAAAATAGGATTACCATAAACTCTTAACTAACAGAGCCCTTGTGACAATACTATGTATTAGTGATATAATTCAAATATGGTGAGCTGGTACATTGTAAGTTGACATGTGATAAGCTCATATAGATAGCATCATTTTATTATCTATCTGTGCCTCTCTTCCCTGCCTTCCTTCCTTCTGGACTTTCCTTTTTTCTCCCTTTCTCCCCTACCTCCCCCACATATAAGAAAATTAAGCTCTTACCGTAGCAGCTATGCAACCTCTCACATAATGTACTTAGAATAGTGCTGGACTAGCACTTGGCAAGTGCTCCTGCTGACATTATTTTCTTCATTCATAGAACTGGGATTTCCTTTTTGAACTTGGGTTTTAGTATTCATATTTTATGTATTCTTTATTGTGGGTTCTTCATGCATTTCATGACAGTTCAGAGTAAAATAAATACAAAACAAACTATAGCAGAAAATAAACTCCTGTGGGTTAGAGGTCAAAAATAACTGTAGCAGATACAAAGTACTACAAAAACTCACAGCCTCTGCTCTTCTGAAGTTCATACACTACAAAGACAACTTGATAAGGCTAAACATAGCAGCGCGTCCCTAACACATAATTACTGAGGTTCCGAAATATTTTAAGGAAATAAATTTCAGTAGCAAAGTACAAACATTTCATTATGGAAATGTGATAGCACATGCCCACGTGTGTAATATTCTCTCAACTATACTGAATGACATAAGTGTTTGAAACTAATAAGAAAGACTGAAAAACTTCATGAGAGAACAGAGTTAAGGATACTGAATGAAGCAGAAAATGTAGACTCTGTAGACTCTGTAGAAAATGTAGACTTATGGCCCTGCCAATATATGATTTGTTAAGAATTCTCAGGCAAAACAGTTTCTGTCTTTGTAACTTATTTTTATGTCAAACAATAAGAACACCTGTTCTGCTTACCCAGAGGGATCTTGTGAAGAGCGAGGGAGACAATGAATTTGAAAACCTTGGTAATGTACTATATAAACATATGCATTATACTAACATAACTAGTAGTGTAATTAGAAGATTGCATTTTCAAAATGTTAGAAATTAGTGGCATTATCTTAAAAGTCTACAGCTTGAAAGCAAACAGATGAAGGGGAATAGCTCCTAGGTACCAAATTTAGTATGCTGTGTTTTCTTGTAGGTATGCCTGAAAATAAGATCTAAAAAAATTACAGAAATAAAATATCAGGTGCCCAAATAGTAATATGATACAACTGTGTTTATTATCAAACAAAAGAGTATGCATGTAAACTAAATAAAACATAAATGTACATATCAAATGTATTTATGAGTATACTACAATTGTAGAAAACTCAGAGTAAGCATTTATAACAGGTTTTAAAATCTTCAGGGTTACTGCTTGATATTACCGATACAGTTAACCTTAACTGTTCTATCTTCTATATACTGATCCTCATTCATGTCTATAAATGTGTCCTCTTTTCATTGCTGTAATGGCCTTCTTACTTTTAGATGATGAGGAAGTTCATAAATGCTTTGGCTTCTACTCTCAGCTGGAAAGACACTCAACTAATTGACTGTTTTTTAAGTATCTCTTAATTGCAGCTGATTCTTGCATGTAATTTCCATTCCATCAGTTTCCCTTTTCTCAATTGCTCCTTATTTATGTTTTATACTTTATGAACTCATTATTATTTTATGATACTATTTATGATCCTTTTATGATGTTTTTAAAATTAGTGGCAGTAGATTTTCTGATGATGAATCAGTAGAATTATGAAAATCATTGGAATTTAAAAATATTTTGTAATTACGTGAGCAATAATTAGTACAACAAGGAAAATACCAATTTAAGGCCTATTGTGTGTGGCTTAATTCTATAGTCAGGAGGGAGAGAAAAGTGGTGTTTGCATGACTGTAAAAAAGCAGATGTTATTATCTTACATAAATTATAAAACCAAAGTTTTAATAAAAAGTGTAAATATCATGAAAATTATGGTGGAAGGAGAGATAATACTGAGGAAAGATACCAGGTCACATTTCTAAAACATAAATAAAGCTAGCAGGACCAGGTTAGAAAAGTCTACTTGTTTTTTGTATGTTCTAATACACAGTAAGCAAATATTGCTCATGGACTGGAGAAAAGACCTGGAAAACCTGGTGCCATAGGCGTAACTTTTTATCCCAAGGATGTTAATAATATTTATGATTTTTTTTTCTCTCAGTAACATGTCTGTTGTCTTATGATTCTGAGCTATGTAATCACTATGACATGGAAGTTAACATATATAAATAAAATTATGCAAAATACTGCAGATCTGAGTAATAGATTTCTTTTTCGCACGAGAAGAAGAAATAAATCAGATTTATTTTGTTTGTTGTAAATAAAGTGCTAAGGACATTCATGAATGGCTGTTAAGATGCTAAGAGAAGCAGGAAGATTTGAAAGAAAGTTCCCTATACTTCCATTCAAACTAACCCTTCCCTGAGGCATCTTCCTTGCTGAGAAAACTTTTAAAAAGTTGGAAATTAGTTAAAAATTTTTGAGTAAGATTTTATTTGCACATTTTCCTCAAATATAAAATCTTTTTCAAACAAAAAAAAGTGTGCAGGTAGGAGGATAGGATGTGTGGTTAGTAAGAGTTGAGTCCAAGAGTCCTAGACTGTGTAACCCACAGGTACCATGTAGAAATGATGAAATGGTTAACAGTTACTGAGTAGAAACTCAGTGCATACTGTGTACCAGATACCATGAAAAATGTACTATTCTGCCATCCCCACGTAAATATTGAGTATGCTGTACTGTACAGCATTTTTGCTTTTTTTTTTTTTTCTTGGTGGATTTGTATTACTCAGGCTGGAAATGAGAGCTTTCACACTGAGTTACATCTCCAGCCCTTTTTATTTATTATTATTTTTTTGAGACAGCATTCTGCTAAGTTGTCCAGGCGGGGCTAAAATTTGCAGTCATCCCGACTCAGCCTTCCAGAGTGCTGGGATTAAAGGAATTTGCCACCACTCCCGACCACAGTTTGTATTTTAAGATATATTCTGTAACTAACTCCAAAACTAACTCTAAAACTAACTTGCAAATTCTGTGCAAATCTTGTAAACATATTTGTTTGGTGTAAAAATAAGCAAGTGGACAGTAGTATCATCATATGCTGGTTGTTTTTAATTTTTAAGAAAACAGCTACTTTCAAGTTTTCAAAACTTGAAAGAGCAAACTATATGTCCATCAACAGATGAATGGATAAAGAAAATGTAGTATTTCCACACAGTGGATCATTACTTTCCCGTAGGAAAAAATAAACTTGTGTCATTTGTAAGAAAATGGATGCACTTTGAAACCATAATGATCAATGAAATAAATCAGACACACACTTAAATATTACATGGTTTTACTTATATGAGAACCCAAAAGATAAATGAAGGGCAAAATAAAAGCTAGATAATAGAAACTAGAGGAGAACTTTTTCAAATGGGAAGAGGGTCAAGAGATGGGGGAAAGGGGTTGAAAAAAAGGAATTGAAAGGTGTCACATACATATACTAATAAAATAAATTTTCAAAACTTCATAAATAAATAGAAAAAAATATTATTTCTTTGTTCTATTGTTTCAGTAAGCCAGAAACTTAGCTGCAACTCTACAAGTGAGGTATAGTTTCTCTGTCAGGTCACATGGGGCCTGTCTTTTAGCACTCCAATCTAATAGACTTCTAGTGGCCTCCCTAAGCACCTAACTATAGACAAAGTGAATTAGGCAACAGGGAAAACCCAGCTCATTAGGATCCAATGTGCTGTATTCAGAATTAAATTAAAGAGTCTCACCTCATCAAACTCCAGAATTTGCCATAACACAAACTCGGGTACAAAGGCCACTGTGGCACTGCAGAAGGTGGCTCTTTCTTTTGGATTCTAAATGTACATAACATCACCTCCTTCTTTGATGTTTCCGGTCAATTCACAAGGTCATCAGAGTTTTCCAAAGGTTACAGAGTAGAGTTTTATATGGGTATCTTGGGATGAGGCTGCCCAATATATTTCAACTTAATTCTCTCCACGTTTCATTCAAGTGCTTCTCCAAGTGTACCTTTGTGCTTAGACTATAAAATAAGGAAAGCAACGCCGGAGCTAAGGAAACAGTAGAAGAGAATCAGAGCAGAGATAGAAATGTTAAACTAGAGCTAGTCCAGTGCTCCACTTAGTTCTTGAAATAAATTTATGGGAAAGTGCTTTTTGTATTTTTACTTTATAAGTAGATAGTCACAAAAAAGTGATAATTAAGGCACTGAAAATAGTCAACATACTTAAGGGGAAAAATGACTAGCTGGAGTTTTCAGATGAGTTTATTAAATCATAAAGCTCTCAGACCAAATCACAACAAAATTCAAGAAAGTAAAGCTCTTTATATAAGAAGAAAAAAAGACTTCCAAAAAATGACTGTCCTTATGGAGCAATTTTTTTTTAAATTTTAAATTAATTTTAATGGAGACATAAAACTGTACATATGTATGGGTATCATATTATATTGATACATGTATGTATTGTGTATTTTCAAAATCAAGGTAAACATATCTATCAAGATTTATCATTTCTTTATAATGAAATCAAAATTCTTTCACCCAGCTTTTTGAAATATACTGTAATGGTATACTATCATTATATATGAGAAGCATATGATGAAACAGCACATCATAATTGTTTGCTCTTATCTAACTATAATTTAGTTTTATTGATCAGTCTCATCCCAGCCCTCCATCTTGCTTACTCTTCCTAACCTCTAGTAACCATCAATTTACTCTCACCTCCTGTGAGATCACATTTTTCATATTCCACATAGAAGGGAGTTGGTAGTCTTTGTGTTTCATTATGATCTCATGTTCAATCCATATGGTTACAAGTGACAGGACTTAATGATTTTTATTGCTAAATAATATCCATTATGTATATATACATCTTATTTTATCCATGCTTCACCTGCGGGATACTTAGTTTGTTCCTATTTCTTGTTTATGGTGCTGTAATAGAACATGGAAATAAAAGCGTCTGACATGCTGACTTCATTTCTTTCAGAAATATACCCAGGAGAAAGATTGTTGGTACATGATAGTTCTATTTTTAATTTTTTGAGGAACTTCTGTACTGTCTTCCATAATGGCTATACTAAATTACATTCCCACCAAGAATGTGCAAGGTTGTCCTTTTTTCAACATCTTTGCCAGCACTTGTTAACTTTTGCCTTTTTGATAATAGCCATGACTACTGAAGTGATGATGTCTGAGGTGACTCTGAACAAGAAATGAGGTTTATTTATTCCATGAGCAAAACTAGATCAGTTTGCTAACAATTCCAGCATCATTTTTCACATATTTAGCCATCGGAATTTTTGGCAGAGTTTATTCCAAAGGGATAATGTTCTAAACAAAATGGTTTTATAAATATTATTTTTGAAGGACACCTGTGGTTTGCCCATTTAAGTACCAAATACTTTTATTTTAATCTCATTGATTACCATGGTTACAGAACTCTGTTTTGAAAATTCTAATTTGGTTGTGTTTGCTGAAACACACCGTCCCTCTGCTGGTAGGATGCGTATTAATAAGAACCACATGCTGTGTGCAATGATAACTTCAGAGCACACTGAAGCATGTCGACATTGCTCCTGCTCCTAAAGTCAAGTGCAGGTTTGGGCTTGCTTTTTGCCTGATTAATTTGAAGATCCGATTTCTTTCCATTTTCACATTATGACTTGTTCCGTATCTTCAGTAGTAAGCATGTAAATCAAACACAAAACTTGTTAGGACATCATTAAACAAGAGTTAGCCAACGAACTCCTCCATCTGGGAAACTAACTCATAAACTTGAGATTGTCCTGAACATATAGTATTTATTTAACATGGGCCTAAAAATATTTAGTGGATGATGGAGTCTGTATAAGGATAATGCAGATATAGATTTCCAGTCAGATTTGAATTAAATACGTTGTTCATGACCCCAATTTATCTTCTTCTCTGTTCCTTCCATTTTTTTCTACGTGTTTTATGTTACCTTTGTATCGTAAGACATTGATTACTTAAATCTGGCTCTTATTATTTGGGTGAGTACCAAGTATTAGCTCCTAAGGCTGAAGTCTATTTTAAGCATTAAAAAATAAAATACTAGTACATGTTTGCAGCCCATATTCTTCATATTCCTTGTGGGGGATTTGTATATGTATATAACAAAACTTAATTCTTTTTTCACTCCCTTCCCTTCTTCGCTCACTCTCCTCCCTCCATCTCTTGATCCCCTTCCCATTTGAGAAAGATCTATCTCCCTACTTCCTATTATTTTTTATTTTGCTTTTTATTTGTATTTTGGGCTTATCATATAAAATATTTAAGCTTGTGTTTCTCATTTATTTCACTTACCATTATGGTCTCTGGGTACATCCATTTGCCTACAGACGACTCAAGTTCATCCCTCTTTGTATCTGAGTAGCACTCTACTGTATGTTCATGCCACATTCTCTTTATCCATTCATCTGCTGATGAACAGTCAGGCTGGTTCTAGGATTCTTGCTATTCTAAACTAGACAGAGAATAGCTGGTTCCAGTGGAAGCAATTGCCATTTTAGAAGCTGCTATTTACCTATTAGAAGCTGCTATTTACCTATTAAAATGCTTCCTTTTATATTTTGGTGGCCTATGAGTCTATGTCCTCTTTGTTGTCTGCCTGGTTGTCTTAGTGTTCTAACCATGTTGTTTCAATTGAAGGTTTATTTTGTGTTAATGTTTGAGAGGAAGAAATGACACTTGGAAATTGGATTAATGCTTAAAATAACATGTAGGACAATGGGTACTACAAAACTTCCTCCGTAGAACAACACCTCGCCCATAGTAGCTTGAATATTTTGTGCCTTAACTATATCACGTCCAATATTTATGTGGATGGCAAATAGAATTTGTAGTAACAATAGTAGTAATAGGAAGTCTGTCTTCTAAAATTATCTCCTCTTGTTTAAGTTTATTTAAGTAGGTCACATTGCAAAATATTTGAATTTCTAGTTAGGGATATTGCTATGCAAGTAATATAGTTGATGGGATTTAGGAGAAAAATAAGGGCATGATGATGCATTAAAAGATTGAATAGAAAAGGATATTAAATCATATAATTAGGTTGCTATTCCACCACAGGGTAGCATGCACTGAACTTTTCAGGTCAGATGCATGTCATGAGCAACTAGTATGTGACTGGGACAGTTAGATACTGTGCAAAGATGCAAAAGTGAGTAAGACATACTCTCTGCTCTTGAAGGGAGAGATGGATTGATGGAATAATTATTAAGCACGATAATAAATACATACAAAAATTAGTTGTGGGCAGAGATAGAAAGATGGTATCAGAACTGTATATTCAAGGAAGAAAAGTTCTGCAAATATGTATGGCTAAGGAAAGACAATTCTAGGAGAGAGGCTGACATGCATAGATGGTTAGAAGCACCAAAAAAAAAAAAAAGGCCTCTTCCTGGAAACTGAGAAGCTGCTGGATTTTAGGGGACCTGTGAAAAAAAAGGTGAAGGTTAAAAAGAAAACAGAAACCAAATCATAAACGGCCATGAGACACAGAAGGCCGTAGCACAGAATTGGTAGTCATTTATCTTGTATTTGAAGAGGAGATTGAGATTTATTAAAGCTTTTACAAACAGAATGACAAGAAAAATAAGAGGTGAGGAGAAAAAGTAGAATGGAAAAGATGAAAGAGCTGTAAAAGATAAGATGATAAAATTATTCATAGAGAAAGTGTTTTCTCCTTTCTTTACCTCAGCATGATTGACTGAGTGTGACAAAATCTCACCCCACAACGAAACTGAGTTCTGATTAGCCAGCATCTCCTTTGGGGTTATGATGATTATCAATTCATCCTCGTATTCTTTATTGGCAGATGTTTCCCATAACTGGAGAAGGAATACAAGGTAAAAGGACTCTCAGTGTAAATTCTGATGCATGCTGACCCCACTGTGATCTCATTAAAAAACTTTCAACAGAATAGTAGCATACATTGCCAGAAAAAAATCTTTAAGGTTTGAAGAAAGCACAAACAGGCACACATCTGCTGGCGTTCTGAGAACCGGTGAGGTAAAGACTTCAGGCCATCCGTCTCTCCACGACCACACCGGGCACCTCATTCCAATCAAAGACTGTTCCCCACAAACATGCTTTATATTGGCCATGGGAATGAAAGCTTAGAGAGAACTCCAAGAAAATGACAATTTTATTTTTTTCATTTCTCCTTTATTGAACACCAAAAAGATACTGTAAGTAGCCACTACAAGCTGGACTGCCACAGTACCTCTACTACAAAAACAAAGTATTTTTCAATATTGTCCTCCTCAGAGTAAATAGAAATTGTACCTTATTTTGTTCACTGAGCTTCACCCGTAACTTGTCATTTCTGTATCAAAAGAAAAATATCCCTTTTATTGCATGAGATAATCAAGAGATCTAAACAGAAACCACACTATATGTTCCACAGTGTAAAATAATCCAGAGAGAAAGTTATGCAGTAAATCAAATGTTTTATTATTATGTTGCATAAATGACAGGTGAATTTATTTTTTTCTTTTTCTTTTCAGTGGTATATACCAATTGAAATGCACTCTTTTCCAACATGGCTTCAAAATCACTCACTTAGATTTAATTTACACAAACGCAAAACCTAAGTAAATGACAAATTTTCAATTTTAAGCAAAAAAAATGAGGTTCGAATGCAGTTAAACTTTAGTTTTGCATTTCAAAAATAAAGGTATGAATTGTGGAATAATATGAGTTTAATGAAGTCAATTTGATGTCTGTCTTTTAAACTATTTCAGGAAATGTTTGGATGAAATAAACATTTCAATATTAAATTTCAATCTTTATAAATGCAAAAATGTTTCAGATGTACATGTAGAAATGAAAGTAAGCTATATTTGCTTTTCACAAGTTCAGTGGAAGATAATATCTCTTTTTTTAATATTGCTACTTGTACTTCTGAAAATCAACAGCTCAAAGTAGTGAAAAAAAAAACTTCTGTAACTCAGGGTCCTGAGCTTTGTTCTGGAGAACTAATTAATAGACAAATATTCCCTTGCCATTCTCATGAAGTAATGCAGGTTAAATCTCTTAATGTGAGTATTTTCAGGACCTTGAGGATGATTGAGTGTATTACTTATTTTTCAGCATTATGCACTTCGCTGAGTTGCTGGTAATCGAGTCATTTTGCAACATGCTTACTACATATTACACACTCTTAAGTGTTGGGTGTTCAAATAAACATCACTATTGGCAGAATATCTAGTGAAGATCATTTGTATTGCAAGCAAAGCCACCGAAATTTTAGCATGTGAAACAGTTCCATTCTCATACTGTCTCATTGCCAAGTACTCTGTTATTTTTCATGAATAATTCCACTAGGGTTTAACAACAGTGACCTTCCCAGAAAGCCGGTTACTCCCTTGATGCCATGAATTCTAACCACATTAAATGGCTCAGTGAAGTTTTATCCTTTCAGTCTCAATGATGTCACATGTCATGTAGGATACAAAGGTGAACCGGAGTGTGTTCTTCACAGTGTGCAATATTGTGAGACTGCAGGCTGATCAGAAAGGGAAAATACAGAACAACGTGCTAGAGTTTATTGTTCTTGTTGTTTCATTAGTAAGCAGTCTTCAGAAACACAGAGGAAAGTTTCCTCTTATCAAAGAACAGCTGGCAAAAATGTTCTATAGAAGTGAGCCTTGAAAAAATGCCTCAGTGATCATCAGCTGGAACTGGAGGAGAGAAGCACTTGCTAAGGTTTAGGTCTATAACGGCCCCCAAAAGCCTCAAGTGTCTGGAAGGTGATTGGATCATGCACTTGCTATATTCATTGGTGGATTAATCAGTTGATGCGTTCATAGTTGGCTTGATGTTAAGAGGCGGGGTCTCGTCCGTGGTGGCTCACTGGAGACAAAGCCTAAAAGTTTACGCCTTCCTTCCCTCTCTGCTTCCTGTCTGCGTGGGGTGAGCACCTTTTCCTTCACCGTGCCCCCACCCCATCTTGTTTTTCCATTAGAGCTGATCCACCATGGCAAAAACCATAAGCCAAAGTCAAGCTCTCCCCTCTTAAATTGTGAGTGTCTGGTATGGTGTCCCAGCAAGAAGAAAGTGACTAAAACATGATTCTTGCCTGAATGAAGTTTGTGAACAGACACATGATGATCTGTCCCACTGCTAATGCTGTCTCTTTCAGTGCTCGCTTTTGTCTCCTGGGATTATCCACTGTAATGCTATTTGATAAGTATTTATAATGATTAATTTTCTTATTCTATAATAAGTTATAAGATTTATAAAATCTGTGGTGCTACTTTGAGATTATATAAGGTTCTTCCTTCTCATTAATTTTATATAAAAATATTAGCACTCATTAGTCATTCTTGCACAAGGCTACTGTCACTATCACTGCCAAATGATGACTTTCTGACTCCCATAACTTTTCTCTAGTTAGTAATTAACACTAAGGTAGAGCTTTCCCTTCTCCCCCATTTATTTATGTATTCATTCATTCATTCATTCATTTATTCACAAATATAGGCTAATGTCCTCCTATTATAGTTGATAAGTGATAATCCATTACAATAATATTTTCCCTGGTGTGACTAGCAAGAGCCATTTTATTCCTATATTATTTTGACATATCCTCTTCATTTTTTGATCACTTGCAGAATTTCTGTCTGACAAAATTATTCCAGACTCATGTCTGCGCTGGACCTGAAATCAGTCATTTCTTCAAGGAGTTCTGATTCCCTTTAACGAAAATTATGCACTTAGAAACCAAAATTTCAGTGTAAAGTCTTCTTGTTGTAATTGTTATGGCGTTTCTAGGTCATTTTAACAGACATATATTCAATACATTTTACACCTGGCCATACATATAAATATGTATAAATATATAATACCAAATATATATCAAAATATAATATGAAATATATATAGTAGCTGGTATATGAGTATGTGTGTGTGTTTGTATATATGTATGTGCTATGAGTTCACATCTATACCTGTAATTCCAATCCAGTTTCACTGGGCTTTTTGAAGGGGCTGCTGGAGATTGAACCCAGGGCTTTGCACTGAGCTACATCCTCGGCCTCTCTTTTTTAGGGGTTGGGATAAGGTCTTTGGTAAGTTCCTCAGACAAGACTTGAACTTGTGATACTTCCATCTCAGCTTCCCAAGTGCTGGGATTTCAGGTGTGCACCACTGTGCCCAGCTTTACAGGGTTTATTTTATCCCTTTCCCTTTTCACATCTTTATGGAACAACACTGTGAAAACTAGTTCCCATCGTACTAAAACATTAATTTATTTGGCCAATGCCCAATAGCCTTATGTAGTAATACCTCAATCTTGAACTTTCTGAAAAACTTGTGAGTTGACAAGTAACCTCTCAGTAATCCCTTCCTGATCCTGTCATTCTATTTAGGTTGCACAGGCCATGTAGTACTGCCCATATTTCAAGTGAAACATGAATTTTAATTATATAATAGTAAAGAAGATTCATAAAATTTCAAGTGCATTCCTTTATTGAAATAAGGATTCAATATATACATTTTATACCTGCCTCATTTAATACACTTTGGGCAATGTATTCTGCTATGAAATAAGTCTTTAAACATAGAATAGAATTAACATTCCATATCACAATATCTAATTTTCTGGAAAATTGATTAATCAAGAAGTAGGGCAAGGCGTTACTCCATGATTCTTGGGCTTATGTTAGTTCAAACCTATAAATTGGAAAGGATTGTTTAGAAAGCAGTCTTGGAATCCACAGGAGGGGAACAGGGGCTGCTTCAAGGTGAAGTGAAGAAGGGAAAAGAAATGTCAGCAGTGTTGAAGTTATTACCTCTACTACAACTGGAGCTGCGCTCATAGATCATTTTAGATATCAGACTTTCATTTTACAGGACAGCCCTACAGCTGGAATCACATGTTTGGAAACCACTTGCCTAGTCAACCATTCTATGCATGTTTCGTTTACTGCTCTCCTTTCATTCATTAAATCTCTTCCTCGGTGCCTAGCAATGAGGGTTAGTGGAAATAGCACACATTAGCTTGAGACTGTTACATGAATAAGAATCCCTACTCCTCAGCATAATTGTGAGGACTCGAATAAGATGATGTATGTTGTGTCCAGCACAGGGGGGCTTGGAAAAGGCAATCAATAAATGTAATTATTTCCTTCTTTCTCTAGCACACCAGTGAGCATCTATTTGGCTCTTAATAGGCATTTGTTAAGATGAATTACATCTCAGAATTTTACCACTTAATACTAAACTGTCTTGATTTTGGATAGGTTTTGTTGAAGATTTACAACCAATTTATTTTGACTAAATTTCTAAACAAGTTAGTTGGTTTACAATTTGCTTCTTGTAAGTGGTCCGTTGTGTTACTAAGAATGAGGAAAAGAAGTTATCCAGAAAATTTGAAGTTAAGATTACTCGCTGAGAATTACATTAAGGGAAAATTAACATGTAGTAAATGAGATTCATCATCTAATAAATGATTCACCTTAAATGATATTGGTAAAGACATATTGAGAATTTTTCTATGCCAGGTATTTTACGAAGTTCTTCATAAGCACCCCTAGTAGAATCAGTCTTATGCTACAAACAAGAAAAATAAGAATTAGAAAAAAATTTGCCCAAGGTTATATGAGGAGGAATATCTAGATTCAAACACTGGCAATAGTATTTCAGTTAACTTCTGTAGCACATTCTGTGAATGAAAAATTGATTTCCAAAAAAGAGTAAGTTTTTTAAAGGTATTAAATGCTTATTAGGTTGATGTGGTATGGCATATGTGGTGGTAAATTCTATAGAGATAGTAATAGATTATACATCTTTCCCTTCTCTAACATAAATACAAGTGATAACAAATTTTATTATGATAAAATATACATATTGATTATTTGATCAGCAAACTTATCTGTTTCATTATATTCCGTCCAGATAAAGAGCTTCTTAATAAAAGCAGGCTAATATGTAAGAAAACTAATAAAGGGGAATCTTAAAAATAATACTTTCCGTAGTTGTAGCCTTGTCTGGAGGAGGAAATGACAGCACCAAGCAGGTTTTCTGGATAGGTAACTGACATGGAGGTGGATGGAGTAGACTATCACAGCTCAGTGCTGTGTCAAGAATATATATCTTTGCTGTGATTTCATCTTGTTTCCTCTAAGTTACCTTTCATCATTATAAATGAGCATACTAAATATATAGACAATAGGAAGTCTGGTCAGCGTGAACAAATTCACCATAGCATAGTCAATTGTCTGTGAACTATACAACCAACAAAATTTTTACTATGCAAAACAGAAAACTGACTTTGAAATATGGTAAATCACAGAACATCTGACATTCTAAGGGATGAGGTGCATTCTGGATAAGCGCTTGGATTCTTAAAATGTCACCTTATCACCCTATCTCACTATTCTCTCCTAGCCTAGTGTTCTTCTTCTTGTTCAGGTTTCCCACCTCCAAAATCTTAGGGACATTTTCCATTATGCAGCCCCAGCAGCATCAGTAATCCTAGCTGTTCTCATAATTCTTGCTAGTATAACTTTTGATTGGTTTGTTTATCAAGTATTGTATGAATGTGTGTATTTGCACCTAAGCAAGTATTCACATGTACATACTCTTTTGTGCTTGAGTTTCACTTCCTAATAATAACACCTTTTCTTTAGCAACCGTGGATTGCAGTCCAGATTCCCAACCCAATTCACTTTTATGATGAATGAGGTGAAAGATAGGATTTTTCCCCCCATTTTACTACCTTTCTGGAACCACAGAGGGGAAAACCAAACTTGCAAAATCCATTCTATAATCTTTTCTTTGTCTAATATCTTCAAGGCATGCGTCAGGAAAAACACTGTTCAGTCAGAACTACTCATGCCCTGCTATGGGCTGGGCTTTTATTTAAATCGTTCCTAGAATGTGCCAATGACATTAGACAGCCCTGGTGATTTGCCTTGGGATAATTTAATTCAGTTTAACATTAACAAAATAAACACTGTCTTAAAATACTGCTTAGACTTATTTTTCACTCCAAAGTATGTTATTCAGCATAGTCTTATGAAATATGGTTGTTCCACACAAATTTTGGAAATGCTAAATTTTGCATTTCCAGTTCTATTTATGCCGATCTCCTTATTGTTGGGTACTTACTCTCTTCAGACCACTTGCATTCAGGTTTATAAAGAAAAGTTCTTAAAACGTGTAAAATCTTTGATAGTGGCACATTCAGATAATAAAGTTGTTCACAAGAACACAGGAATGATTTTGCTTTACATCCTGGGAATCGACTTGATACTAAAGAAAACAGAGAGGAAGAATACTGAATAATCCCACCAAAATAATTTACATAGCATCTAATTCAGAAATAAGCAAACCTATTAAAAGAAAAAATGCATTTGTATTTATTTATAGACTAAAAATTGTACTTTTAATTCAAAAATTTAGTGAAGGTGATGTGATTTTCCAAATGAGTTACTATTCTTCCAAACAGCCTTATGCACAGCTCCTTAAAGGGAAAACATTAGACTAGATTAAAATTAGATTTCAATTGTATTATATTTTTAAATTTTTTATTAATGTGTGCGGATAAAAATTAAAACTATAACATCCACATTATAGTAGTGATGTGTGTGTCCATTTTGGTGAAAATTGGTGATAATAGTAAGGTCTGATGATAGCTCTGACTGATTTTTCTGAATTTAATGCAGTAAGGTAATTCATCATGGACAGAATCATGGATTAACATTATATCTGACTTACAATATCAAAAGTTGAAAAATTAAAAGAAAGCCAGCCATGAAAAATCAAACCAATTCGAAATAAAAAATAGAGCATAACTAAAAAGATTTACTGATTTACTCATTTTTCTTAGATGAAATAAAATTGCCTTAAGAAAAAATATGCATGTTCTCATTTGAACACTTTTGAAAATAAGACTGTTGTTCTTGATTGAAAGCTAATTTTGACTTGTAAAAGAGTAATTACTAAAGTGAATTAGAAAAACAAATATGGATAACATAGTCTCCATGGTTACAAGCATTTGTGTATTTGATAGGAGCTCCCAAATGTAGGTTTTATAACCAGCTGCACCTGAAATGCCTGAACCATTTGTTAGAAACTCCAAGTCCTGAGTCTTGTGTATCAAAACAGAGCTGACCGTTCTGTTCAAAAGGCTCCACAGGTGACTACCCTCTCACCTAGTTAGAAGCACCATTGAGCACATTCCAGCATTCTTCCCTCCATTTGCTCATCCGAAGAGTACTCAAGGAGATAATTATTAATACAGTATTTGGAGACAATAGAAAGAAATCGACAGAGATTATAGACTGCAATGATCATAACCGCATACTGAACAGAGTGAAGATCCACGTGACCATATCAGCACAGACCTTGTGGGTGGCCAGCAAGGAAATGGCTTGCTAATCAGGGGATTTCTTTTACTATGGGGTGGGAGAAGGCATTTCTTTTTGAAAAGCATAGAGGTATTTTTGTCACTGCTTAGTGAAAATGAAAGCTGGAAAGAAACACCAGCAGGAAACTCACAGAAAACTTTGAGAGGAAGGAAAAATGAGGAAAACAAGCTGGTTCCTTCCAACATGGAAATGCTAACATAGTGGTCTTTTTTCTCTGAAAGAAGCTATTGAAACATGGAAAATGTTGGACGTACTGGAAAGCAAGAATGTGTACATCTAACAGATAGTTGTGAAAACACTGAAGGCACAAGATTATCATAAGAGGAAGGGTAAGTGGGAGACAAGTGTTCTCACCAGAGGTAATGTGCAGGTCCAGGACATTTCAATGAAGCATTCAAAAACAGATATGACATATTTTATAATCTGAGCAGGAGCGTGGAATATATAATTAAATTAATTCTTTGTTCATGTACATAGATTTCATTCTTCTACATTGTCATACTGTGACAGTTGAGCTTAGTTGTCAACTCTTGGCTTGGGAGCTGCCTGGTGCACACCCCTGGGCATATCTGGGTTGAATAGAGAGACATGATTTAGGGACTGTATCTGGTTTCTGTACCCTTCCTCTCTGGTTCTGTTCTCCTGCTTGCTTTCTGGCTACCACAACCTGGACGGTTTTGCTCTACCACACATTTCCGCCATGATGCTTCCGCCTTGAAGCCAGCTGATCATGGACTCAAACTGTGAACCAAATAAACTACTTTCTCCTTTGAGTTGTAGATGTTGAGTGTTTGTTTCCAGCAACAGTAGAGGAGAATGTATTCATGCTAGGTGCGACCTACACAAACAATGGACATAGTGTCTGTGAAAGTGTCAAGCAGTTCCTCCCTAGCTGATTTTCTGGCATCTCACTCTATGCCCTCCCACACAGCCGTTCCCTTTGATATCAGTGACAAATCAAGGTTTTGCAATTAATTGGATTCCAGATAAGAAGAGTCAAGAAGATTTTAGGGGGTGGGACATGACAGCATCGTTGCTCACCTAGAGGTCCCCTTAATGCTAGTTTCCAAAGGAAATAGTATGTCCCCTTTCTACATCACAGCAGTGTGGAGAATGTTCCTTTAGGGGGAGCCGTAGGTGAGAGTTGGATGAAAGAACGGCTTCTCTCTGCTCTTGCAGAACATATTTTCTTGCACCCAGAAGGAAAAGGCTAGTTTATCCGTTTTTAGCCTGTAATATTTTCAATGAAGTGATGAACCCTTTGAAAAGGATACAATTTTGCTTGCTTTACAGATCAGCAAAAGTATACTAGTGTTTGTACTTTTTGTCCTAGTGTTTGTCTGGTAACAGTTGGTCTAGGTCTCTGGTGTCCTGAACAAAGAAGTGGACAAGACACGCAGGAAAGGAAGCAGGAATGTGCATTTACTGAAGGAGGAAAAGAAGTACACTCAATAGAGTGAGAGGGGCCAGTGAAGAGACTCACTGCAGTCCTGAGGATAAAGGAGAGGGGTTTTTTTTGTAACCAAAATGGCTGGATTGGCTTTTCCGCATGCAAATAAGGCACTGGGTCAGTTTTCTTATCAAAAACTCACTTGGCCTTGGGCCAGACTTAAACTGACCTGTTGAAAGACTCGCTTCACTTCTCTCCAGATGTAAATGAAGGATTGAAAACAGCACTTTTTTGATTGGTAATGTGTACAGTGCTTAGCAGCTGCGAGGTCCCCCCAGATCCCGTGTTCTGTGCACGTCCCGGGTCTTCACGACTGAAAGATTCTGCCCAGTCGGTTGACCAGCTTGTGTCTGCTGCAATCTCCGCCCCACTGTTGCTGCCTACTATGCTGCCATTTGATGCTTATGCTAGCGATGCACTCCTTGTAACCATCTGCTTTTCCTGAAAAATCATTAGAGCGGCAAGGTAAGAATC
The DNA here is from genome assembly GCA_004026905.1 of Hystrix cristata. Classification (NCBI taxonomy): domain Eukaryota; kingdom Metazoa; phylum Chordata; class Mammalia; order Rodentia; family Hystricidae; genus Hystrix; species Hystrix cristata. The sequence goes on from PVJO010009937.1 coordinate 40,169, forward strand.
TATTCAGATTCGAAACATGCATTTTCTATCATGTTACTATAAAACAAATGCCATATATTTTACCAGATTTTCTTGCCAAAAAAAGTTGATATGAAAGAGTCATTAAGAAAACTTAACTCATGGTTAATTATTCATTGGGCAGTAAAAAGAAAAGAAGCCACATCTATGTATAGGATGCTACAAACACATGATGAATGCCATTAAATCAGATGTGATGAGTAGTTCATCAAGTCTGACATCATGTTGTTTCTGGAACTTCAAACTTCTGTTTATGCTCTTTCAGGAAATAATGGTCTAAGGCCTGATATGCCCAAGGGTTTTTACTATCTCCCCCTGCAGATTTCTTTGCTTCTAGCTCCAGAAAGTTACAGTTTATGATTCAAATACTGAAGGCAGAAAGGTCATCTAAAAAACACGGTTAAGAGGGGATTTGGTTTTTTGCCTTCCTAAACTAGAGGTTCGAAATAAACACGAAATCTTTTGGGGAGTGAAAAGATGTAAATTAAAAGCCTTTCAAGGCCCCTCCTACATTTCATTCATTTTGTTCATTGTTCCAATGGCAATGTTTTCTTTTCTACACTCGTAATCATGGCATCTCCAATAGTTTGTCTGGAGGATGTAGCTACTGTTCGATATCAAAGAGAGTCAATTAAGATGACTTTTAAAAGCTACCTAGTGAAGCACGGATTCTTCCTGTAGTGCTGTCATCCCAACAACAAATGAAGATAGAACAGTGGTTTATCTGGGCAGGATGGTGGTAGAAGTTGGACCTGTATTTAGCAAACAGCTTTCCTGATTGCCTATCTGTACATGAATCTCTTCCTACCAATCTAGGAGGCAGAATAAAAATAAGCCATAGTTCTGGACAAAAGGGGAAAGGGTAATAAATTTTATGCATGCTAGTGGACATTAAAAATTATTTGCAATTAGTTTGGCACGCATATTTAGAGACTTCAAAGAGGCTGTAGTGATCAGAGTAAAACTAACACTCTAATCAGAAGGAAGTGAATGCACTAGTGTGAATTTCTAAGGAATTACATATACGAAAAATATGTGAAGAATCTTCCGGTAGTTAACAAATTCGCTGGAAATGAAAAGACAACACACCCCATAATGAATGTAATCTTTATATACTGTAAATATGGACTAATGAAAAAATTTTTAAAATTAAGAAAAGAAAAGACTCCAAGAGCAATAAAATAAAATAATAAAGGAATATAAAAGTGAAATACTACAAGGTGTGAAAAAATAGAAAATAAATATTCTGGAGAAAAATTTAATCAGAAACAAAAATTTAAAATTCAAAACTGTCCCTTCTATATTTTTGTGATTAGTATCTACCTAGACAAACATCATCTGTATAATCTTTGTTATAAATTAGATCTAAAATGTCAGTATATCAAGATAACACTTATTGAAACAGAAGGAATAAGAAATAAATAGCTGAATACATAGGAGAAGTGCATTGAATCAGGCTTTTCTATACTATGAGAAAATCATGGACTTCAGGCTAAAAGGACATTTTGGGCCACTTACTTCAATTACTCATGCTTATGTGTGAGGAAAGTCCCAGGAGTCACCAGTCACTGACTGCTGACAAGAAACCTAGAAAGAAGAGTTTACAGAAATCCTGTGTCAACTTGGCCCAAAATTATAATCAGAAATTCGACTTTTGTTAGTTGTGCTAAAGACCCTCAGACTCACAATCCCTACTCAACCCTATTAGAGAAATATAACTAAAAACGAAATATTCTTCCAGCTCAAAACTTCATTCTACAAAAGCAGTGGAAAGAGAAAGCATTTTTAAATTATCGAATAAGCATTAAAGCACAATAGCACGGGCATCCCAAGCAGTCCACTAAGAGATAGCAATGATGGAAATTTCACATTTAATAAAACCAAGCTGATACAACCCAGTACATACAACATTTCGAAATAAATAATTATTGGGCCTTAAGTAAGAGAAAATGATAGCGCCATTTGTCAAACATAATTTATTCTAACCTTGGCAGGTAGTTGAGATTACATCTGTGTTAGAGAACTGGCTTTAAGGGGGGAAAAACCAACTTCTACATCTTTAGGATCCCGGATAGATTTGCAACTTGCAGCCAGTCACGTGCAGAAGTTAGGCTCCCATGTTCCCATAGAAACTGAAGGATAGTGGGGAGCTCTCCTTGATGTTTATATTTCAAAAGGATCCCAGCTGCTCTTTAAGAAAGAAATTCCCAGGCCATAAAGCTGACAAAATTTCCCTGTCCACTTCAAAACAATGTATACACGTTTTCAGAGAAAAGAAGGTACTTTTTATTTTTCTAAAGTAAATGGTCTGAGAAATAGGCGGGAGGAAGATCTGATTAAGTCTTTTATATTTAAATTTGTGTTTGTCTTTACACACTCCAGTTGCCTAACTTTTCCCATAAATAATACTGCAAATCAGCCTAGCTCTTCATTTGTTGATTCTTTCTAAGGTGTTTTGTGTTATGTTAATTCGATGGGTGGTAGGGCATCCATGAGCCTCAGGTATTTGTTACCAAAATGTATTTGAATGCAGTCTCTTTAAATGGGCAAAGATTCATATTGTTCAATATTTTCTCATTTTGTGTTGCCAAAGATTCTGTCTACATGTGTAACCATCTGCTAAAATTCTCTGTCCACTTCCTGACATATTTCTGATAAAATTACCTTCACATTCTTCTAAAAGGGAAAAGATCCTCATTTCCCCTGTACACCATTCATCAGGTCCAGCCTTTTCCTGGATTGTTGTTGCCAATTTTCAGTCCATTGTTCTAAAAACTCTCTTTAATAACTCATTCTCTTCTAGTCTGTAAGAGCCAGTCATCTATGCCACCTGTTTTCGATTATTTTGTTTACCATCCACTGATACCAAATCATTCGCACCATAATGGTGAGCAGCAAAAAATAACTATAATGATGGGCCATTGACTGGCTGCATTTCATTATTCCTTAGCCTGTTCTGCATCAGGGGCTTTCTTGTCATTTCTCTAACCACTCAGATGGCCAAAATCTGAGTCTCAATTTCTGCCTATGGAAAATTTAAGTTGTATTTCGATCTCATGTCCTTTTTCCCGGCAATGTTTTAACAGGAAGATATCATCCTCCAAAATGCCTCTTAAATATCAATCCAACTTTGTTCCTTTGGTTTATCTGTTCTAGAGAATAAACTTGATTTTGCCTATCACTCCGTTACAGGAAATAATCAAACAAATAAGAGTTTTCTTTAATCTTATCTGTCTATTCTGCTCAGAACAAGTTACAGGTCCTTCATTTTCTGCAAAAGACAAGCCAAAACCACAATAACGTTATCACCCAAACCCAGTTAGGTGGCTATGAAATGATTAACAATCCAAGTGCTGATGAGGATGTGGATAAAAGCAAATCCTTGTGCACTGTTACTTGGAATGTAAAGTAATACAGCCATGATGGAAAGATAGCATAAAGATTTCCCAAAGAAATACAATTAGAACTAATATATGATTCATTGACCTCACTCCTGGTTGAATAGAGGGAATAAAGTCAGTATGTTGAAAAGGTATCTGCACTCCCATGTTCATTGCAGCAGTACTCACAACAAAAAAGAAATGAAAACAAGTAACATGTACATAAACTGGTAAATAAAGATGAATGTGATATATATATACAAAATACAATACTATTCAGCCAAAATAAAAAAAAGGTGAAATCACAGGGGACACCGCTGAAATCCAGATTATTAGTAACTATGTTACAAACCTGTATGCCAATCAGTAAGTTGGAGAACTCAGAAGGAAAATGCAGATTCTTAGATATATATGGATTAAAAAAATGAACAAAAAGACTTAAAAACCCTGAATAATTCAAAAACAGGCAATGAACTTGAAGCAGTAATTGAAAAAAAAAAAAAAATCAACTAAGAAGAGTCCCAGGACCTGATGGATTCATGGCTGAATTCTACAAGCACTTCAGAGAAGATCTTATGTCAATACTCCTCAAACTCTTTAATGAAAGACAAAAGGAAGGAGTATTCTCAAAGTCATTTCTCGAAGTTATCCTGATTCCAATATCACACAAGGGTCCAGCCGGAAAGGAAAACTACAGGCCAGTCTCTCTAGAGAACATAGATACAAAAGACCTCAACAAGATATGGGCAAACAGAATGCAAAAAATCATCAAAAAGACCAGACACCATGACTAAGTTGGCTTTATCCCATGGAAGCAAGAACAGTTTAATATATTCAAATAAATAAGCGTGATCCATCACATAAGCAGAAGCAAGGACAAAAATCTTATGATAATCTCAGTTGATATAGAAAAAACATTTGCAGAATGCCAAATCCATTCATAATAAAAAAAAGGCTTGAAGAAAATAGGTATAGATGGACCTTATCTCAATCTAATAAATGCCATTTTTGACCAACACACTGGCCATATCATATTGATTGAAAATTTTCCCTCTAAAATCAAGAACAAAGCAACAATGTCCATCCACTACAACCATCTCTTCAGTGTAGCCCTCAAAACATCAGCCAGAGTAGGCAAGAGAAAGAAAGAAAAGATATATATATACAGTAATATATGGACTCAAATTATCATTATTTGCAGATGACATGATCCTCTATATACAGAGCCCCCAAAATTCCACCAACGCCTGCCTAGTATTAATAACCAAATTCAGTATTGTAGCAGGATACAAAATCACATACAAAAATCGGTAGCATTCCTGTACACAGATAAAGAACTCACTGAGAAAGAAATTAGGAAAACAAACATGATCAAGAAAATGTACGTACTTAAGAATTAATCTAACCAAGGAACTGAAAGACCTCTACAGTGAAAATTATGTAACTTTGAAAGAGGAGCATGAAGAAGGCATCAGAAAATGAAAACATATCCCTGTTCCTGTGTAGGCAGAACTACTATAGTCAAAACAGCTATGGTTCCAAAACTGATGTATAGATTTAATGCAATCCCAGTCAAAATTACAACAGCATCCCTCGTAGATCTAGAAAAAACAATTCTAAAATTCATAAGAAACAAAAGAGATCCAAAAGAGCAAAAACAATCTCTGGGTGATACAAGCAAAGCAGGAGATCACAGTTCCAAATGGAAATTATATTAGAAGGCTGTAATGATAAAAATAGCATGGGAGTAGTGAAAAAAACAAAGGATAAGGATCAGTGCAACAGAACAGAGAATGCAGAAACCCCAACTATTTGACCTTTAACAAAGTGGCCAAAAACACACGCTGGAGCCTCTTTAATCAATGATGTTGGGAAAACTGGGTGTCCACATGCAGAAGATTGACTCTAAAGCCATATCTCTCACCATGTACAAATTAAAATCAAAATGAATAAAAGAGCTAAATGTTAAACCAGAAACACTTAACCTTCTGGAAAATAAATTAGGTAAATCTCTTGAAGACATAAGCATAGGCAATGACTTTCTGAACCCCAGTAGTGAAAGTGGTACTACCAAGGATCAACAAATTGGATCATAACAAACTAAAAAGCTGCACAGTAGAGAACACAGACAACAGAATGAAGAGACAACCTACGGAATAGGAAAAATTATTGCCAGCTATTCCTCAGACAGAGAACTAATATATAGAATGTATAAGGCACTCAAAGAAAGTAGACTCCGCCCAAATAAAGAAATGGGCAAGTGAATTAAATATATAATCCTCAGAAGAAGAAATCTGAATGGCCAATAAATACAGGAAACAGTGTTCAACATTGCTAGTCATCAGTGATGTGCAAATTAAAATGACACTGAGATTTCATCTTAACCTAGAAGGAATGACAGAGCTGGGGATAAAAGGAAACCTTTCTACATCACCTGTGGAAATGTAAACTAGTACAACCACTTTGGATTTCAGTATGGGGATTTCTCAAAAGAACTGAAACTAGAAATTCTATTTGACCTACCTGTTCATCTTCTGGGTATCGTCCTAAAAGAGTTAAAGACATCATATTACAGTGTACATGCATACCCATGTTTATAGCAGCACAATTTATAATAGCTAAATCTTGGAAATGGCCTATATGTTCATCAAGAGATGAATGGATATAGAAAATGTGGTATTTATACAAAATCAAGTACTAACTTGACATAAAGAATCATAAATTTGAGGCATTCATAGGTAAATGGATATATACTTTGGGACCACAATATTAAGTGAAGTAAGTCAGACTCACAAGTTTAAATATCTCATGGTTTCTCCTGTACAAGAAACCCAAAATAAATAAAAAGCAAAATAAAAAATGAATAATAGGAAGTAAGGAGATCTTTTGGAAACAGGAAGTGGAAAAATATATGGAAGGACGGATGAAGAAGGAGAAGAAAATGGGAGAAAAAAAGAATAAAAAATGGAAATAGATCTTTTGCAAATGGGGCTGGAACCAAGAGATGGATGGAGTGGGGAGGGATGGCCAGGATAGGGAATGAAAAAGTAATTCAGGTGTCTTATGTACATGTGCCACCTCCCCAAGATAAATGGAATCATTGTGTACTTCAGACATGTACTAATAAAAATTTTTAAAATAAACAGTTTTGTCACTAGTTTAATCAGCCTCTCTTCCAATCTGTTTTCATTGCTAGTAATCTTTGTAAATATGAATCTCTTCATTAGTATTGTCCAATTCCTTCCCAATGGCAACCAAATTAAATGAAGTTTATCATTCCTTCAATATGATCTGACATTCATATTCTGGTATTAACTATTTTGATGACAGGCAGACTGAACTCTTTACGCTCCTTTGGATATCGCTCACTCTTCAGCATCAGAGCCTTTCCTCGAGTCCTTATTTCCCTCTAATTTTCTTCCCATCCTTTCTATTTGTGGAAATTCAATTATCTTCTGAAGTTAATTTCCTTCTGTCCTCCATCAGAAATGGTCTTATTCTTTTCTGCACATACTGGTGGTGTTGTGTCTCTTTGGCATTCTATTTTCTCAGACGATACCACTGAATTAAATACCAAATACCCTGTACCTCCCCACCACACATACACAGAAATGTACTAAAAGAAGAATTAGTTCCATTCATTTAGTATACTTCAAAGTGGATAGTCATTAAACATTTTTCAATGGATAAATGTCAGAAATAAACAAGAACTACTGACAACTGAAGTGTTATAGATACTGACACGGGCATAGAGGCAATCACAGAGATAGAGATAAAATTGTGCCATTTAACTAATATTAGCCTATATAAACATATTCTCTTATTTTTCTTAAGTAAATACAAGGCCTTTTAATAATCTGCCTCTGAGAACTAGAATTTCAAAGATTCCTTCTATCAAGGGTATCAATGATAAACTTAGTGGTAAATCATTTCATAGATGACTTTATCCAACTCATTCATTTTATAGATGAAGAGACAGATACCCAGGTGTACTAAGGGACTTTTCAGTCTTCTTCTCTATATTTTTGCTCAGTTAAGCATTTTTCACTTATTCAGCTCCTAAGCCTTTTTATTATAGAACTTGTTAATTAGGTAATTAGGATTTATTCCTCAAATTAGAATGTTCTCTAATTGGCAGATAAACATAAAATTGTTTCCTGTTTACCTTTCTGGTATTACTAAAAAAAAAATTTCTTCTGGCTTGCTTTTCTTATGGCCAATCAGGATATTTTTTGGAGTAAATAGGATGAATCACAAACACCTACCCTTTCCAGATCATAGTTAGCTTAGTAAAATTTTACCTGTTTTTCTTGAAGTAATCATTTGGACTACACACTAGTTTTTAAAACGATAATGAATAATGTAAGTCCCCAGACATGGACATAACTGGTTTGGTCATATCCAGTGGAAAGATCTGATCTAGAGTCAGGCTAGGATTTTTGTGGAGTAGATGTAGGGGAAAATAAATTGGGTATCAATGTCATGTCTTCAAGGTCATAGCAGTCCCCAGCAGAAGGGTTGCCCCAATATTTGGAAAGGTAAAGCACTGAGATAAAATCTAATGGAAAGGAAATGGTAGAAGCCAGGAGAGAGAGAGAGAGAGAGAGAGAGAGAGAGAGAGAGAGAGAGAGAGAGAGAGAGAGTCAAAATTCAAGTGTATCAGAGCTAGGGTGGGTGTGCTCCACAGGAACCTGGTTTCAAGTATTCAATCAAAGGAATAACAATGTGTAGGATAGATGACAATACCAGCCAGAACACTGGCTATGAAATCAGCTGCATTTTCCCAGACTTTATGTCAGGTGGATGAGATAATTGTTCCCTTAATCTGACAATACAGAGACTACCCTCTTCCAAAATGGGTAGCTGATTAAGGGATGAAATAAGCAGAATTAAACAGAAATCACATTCGTGCCATGGAGAGACTGAGGCGAAAATCAGAGGGAGAGGCGCATTGAAGGACTCAAAGTCCACACTGAAATTTGGGTACATGGGTGGCTGGGATCTGAGAAGGAACTCAGATACCAGATCACAGCTACTCTGTATTTTTTTAGCCATGTGACACAAGTACAACCTCAGGAAAACATATAGACTGATTTTTAATTTCTGAATGAATATGCTAAGCTATCTGTAAGTGTCAGTAAGTTCAAAACACAACATGCAACCTCCTAGTTAGTAAGAAACATATGAGCATAACACATAGCTTCTAGCAAATGAGGAATCTGTTTTCAACACAGCCTGCAAGAAACCAATGACTCCTGGAACAATACACGGAAGAGTCCTTGTGTGCAGGACGCCTTCTCCTCAGCTGACCCAGTTTGCCCCGTCAGTCAGGTGTACACTTCCTGCAGTCATGGCTCTGTGCAGCCTGGTCTCCAACACATTCACATTAAGGCTCATTAGTAGCTGTAATACAAATAATCACAGAAGATGACAAGAAAATGTCTAGTATATGGGATGTTACCACTGGAGTTCTTAGTCATATAGGAAAGTTAATAAAATAATAAATGTTAGAAGCAACACTATGTTTGAAACACTGAAAGGGTCAAAATATAAAAATGTTATATAAGATACTACTTTTGAGCTGAATGTGCTGGAACCCGCCTGTAATCGCAACTACTTGGAAGACTGAGACAGTTAAAGGGCAATTTGGGAAACTATTGAGTCCTCGCTCCAAAATAAAGGGGGGGTGAGTTTCTTTTTAAAGCATAATTTCAATTTTTATTTATAGAGAAACATTTCTGTAATATGCTTCACAAAAATTCCTGTATGAAGAGGTGCCCTGGAGATAGTTAACAGAGTATGTAGGACAACTGATTTATGATAGCAGTAACAGGAATGGTAATTAGTGATAGGCCGGCTCACTATTGCTAGAGATAAAATTCAATACTGAAATGAGTTTACTGTTTAAATTTTTCAATGCCAAAATACTGCATCCTGCATTATTCATCACTTAATCAATATTTCTGATTGGATTACAAATTATGTCAAATTTTAGGATCTTGGTTTTTAAAAGGCTCGTAGGTCAGATACACATGGGTTTGAACTCCAGATGTGCTTGGCACTGAGGAAATGAGCTAACTTTCTTAAGACTTAAGATTCTCATCTACACACGAAAACTAGTAGGGTGTTATGGTTTGTGTCTAGATGTCCCCCCAAAGCCTCATGTGGTAAGAGATAGCTGGATCTAGAGTGTGTGATTACTAAATTGATCCATTGATCGGTTTGGCATGGTTCTGCTGGGATCAAGGATGTGAGACTGAGATTGGGGGTGGGAGTGCGGGCCGCCCTGGGGGCAGGTAGCCTAGATAAAAGATACAGGAAGCTGCTTGTTTGCATTGCTTGCTTGCATTCCCCGCCTACATTCCTTGGATTCCTCACTTTACTTTGCTGCCATGGGCCCTGCCTCTGCTATGCCACCCTGCCTCTGACCCAGTGGACTATAGACTGAAACATCTGCAGACTGTGAGCTAATAAACCTTTCTTCCCCTAACTTTGGGTGTTGGGTATTCTGTCCCAACAACGAGAGAAAAGTAACTAAAACATAGGGCCTACTTTTTCTCTTAAGGATTTAATAATACAAAATGCACCACTGTCGACTTACATTCTAACATAGAATCCATTATTATTCTGTTTAAATTGAAGAGGTTAAATGTAGAAAACCCAAATATCTATTTCATCATAACAGTCCACAGCTTCTACAAACATTTATTAAACATATATTAGAGTGAGACACTGTATGGCACTGCAGAAACCTATGTTGATTTTTGCTGTTTGGGTGGTAATTTTCTTTAAAATCTTTGCAGAGTTCAAAACCAAAGGGCTTTTCTGACTGGACACCCTCATCAAGGGCAAAGATTGATTGTCTCATCAGGAGCACACCCCTGACTGTTTTAAGTATGAGTGCTCCTGGAGAACTCTTAGTTTTGCTCACTGAACCACAAAATTAAAGCACCATGGCAGAAATCCACAATAGCTACACTGCCAAAATATGTATTACACAATACCAAAAGGCTTCAAAATTACTGTATTTACAAAGGAGTTTAACAGATGAAATAAATGAATGTTTTATGGTCTAAGAAAGGAGACCCGATTTAAGTTAACTAGCACTTTTTTACCGTTCTATGTCTTTTAATGGGTGCTGAGGGAATTTGCACTTACTGAAGTAGATCAGTGAAATGATAATTTGTCTTTGAATAGAGCACTTTTATCCCATTAATTTCTGCAATTATAGTGGGAGATAAGATGTAAAGCAATGACTAACTGAAAAGTAAGGTCTAAAAAGAAGAAAAGAAACAAAAAATAGCTTATAACACATTGTATGCTATGTATGATGAAGTAAATTTTATATATTTATTATAATCATTTAGTGACTTTATATACACTTCATTGTCTTTGACTTGTCTTTATAGTTATTACAAATCAGTCCCTTAAAAAGCATATTTTAATTTTTTTCATGAGGAGCAGAAGTGATCTACAGCAGATAGAATAAAGATAAGAACAAACGATTTAAAAAATTAAAAGCGTAAGTAAAGCTAACTTTAAGACCCTGAGCTAGATATATTAGAGAATTATTTTCTATGATTACAGCAATCCTTGTCATATAGTTTAAGTTTGGTGTTACAAAACAAAATTGGTGCAATTTGAAAAACAATAATGACATAGGAAAAATAGCTATAATCATAATTTAGACAAGTGGCATTTTGAAATTCAAATAATATTTCTAAAAGTAATTAGTAATTATTGTTAGGTAAATTTTAATTTTTATTATAAAGCATTTAGACACATGAAAAGCATAAAATAATAAAAGTGTGCACATATGCACTACTAATCTTAACATACTTTCTGTATATCTTGCCAAATCATCTCCTTAACCATAAAAATTAATTTAGTATTTGTCATTTTCAACAATTTCTTTAACATAAAAAGTTATTATTTCTTATTTCTACATTGTCTTCCTCTTTTTTCTGCCTTCTCATGAGAGATGCTTGACTCCTTAATTTCATCTTTTATTTTTTCCTTATAAAACCTTTTAAAACAATACATTATCTCTTACTACTTTACAGGCATTCCAAAAGTTTCAATATATAATTCTATAGTCTTTCAACCTCAAATACATTTCACTTTCCACTATGATTTATTTGATCAGTATGTTATTCAGAAATTCAGTCTTCTAAATTGATTTATAACTTAATGCATTGTAGTATAATGCTGTATAAATACTAAACCAAATATCTGAAAATTATTGAGGTTTTATTTTTTGCCTGGTAGACAGTTTCTATGGATGATCCATGAGTATAAGTGAAGATGTGGCCAATGGCTTTTAATAAAAAATGTCAATATCTGTTAAAAAAAAGACACTATCATTTAAGACAGTTGAACCAGTTAGGGCTCACTGGAGGAACAGATTTAATATTACATACATATTTAACAAAGCAAGCTTACAAAGGCCTCCTGAGGAGTCAGGTGTTTAAGAATGCGAAAGAGCCATCTAGGATCTGGAGAACCCAAGATCCAGTCAGAGGGGGAAGACCTAGAGCTCACTGCAGAGTCCTGTCTAAGTCTGTACAGGAAGCCAAAGGATCTGAGTTGGAAGGCCGAAGAGACTGTGCAGGAAGGCTGAAGACTCTGAAGTAGAAGGCTGAGGAGTCTGCGCTGAAGTAGTGATAGCAAAGACTGGAGCTCCTCCAAAGAAACAGAACCAAGACTTCTTTCTTTTCCTTTCTATTCCATTCAGGCTACAAACCTATTAGTTGGTGCCATCTGCAGCCAGGGTGGTTCTTTCCTCTTCAGTAATTCCATTATCTAAACCAGAACTATGCTAAACCAACCAATTGGGTGTTTCTTATTCAATTTGACACTACTAGTAATGATCACAAAAAATTTTAGTACATTGGAATTTCATTTCCAATAATTTTACTTTAATAGAATACATTGTCCATTCCTATCCCACTTCTGCAAAAGAGATGGAGTAAATTCAAAAAATTTAGTGGTGGGAATATGAAAAACGATGATTTATGTCCGATAATTTCCATTATATTTCCTTTTTTTCTTCAACAACAATGTGTTGTTTGTTCAACAAGAAGAAGAGAAATATGAAAAGCTATTTCTGTAATCCATGCTAGAAACTTGAGGCCTGGAAGACATAAATGAGAAAAATCATTTGCAAAAGGATTCAAGAAATAAGTTGGAGATAGAATCAACAAGTTAACATCATAATAGTAAGTTTCACTAAAGTTTGGTAGACTATGAGTGTCAGGATGGGGAAGAAAGTGCGAAGATTGTTCTAGTCTCAGTGTCTGTTTGCCCTGAGATACTTATTTTTTATATTAAACTATTAAGTCTTTTCTAACTGCATTAGAAATAATTTGAGGGACAGTATTTAAGGCAAATGGCCACAGAAGAGGCTTAGCAGCTGGTACACCAGACATTAATATAAATTAATATAATTTTCTAAACAGCTTTATTTAGGTGTACCTGTCGTAGGCAAGCACTCTAACCTTTTAGCTAAATCCCCAGCCCTATTATGTGTTGATTTTCCATTTGTATACACTCTTTATGAAGGGTATATAAATCTTTTCCTATATTTAACTGAGTTGCCTTGTCTCTATATGTTGTATATACATGTATTTTTCAGAAATGTAATTGGCAAGTGTACTTTGTCTTCTCATTCTCTTAACAGTGTCCTGAAGAGTAGAGGATCTTACTTTTCCTAAAAACCATTTCCAATACTTTCTTTAATGCATCAGGCACCAGTGTGGTTTCTAATAAATTCTTGCCTAGCCCAGGTGTACAGATATTCTTTATTTATCTAGAAAATTATAATTTTAGGTAATACAGCTCAGTCTATGATCTATTTTGAAAAAAGAATGATATATGATACAAGGTATTGATGGGAGTCTATTGTTTTGCATATGAATGCAGTTGTTTCAACAGGTGTTGAAAGTACTATCTTCACTGAATTTCATTTTGAAGGTTTTCTTTTTACTTTAAAAGTCTAACTAGACGTGATGTTATATGATACTATGTATTATAAAAGTGGTAAAGCTCTCTTAGGAGAACATGAGTTGACTTAAAATGGGGAAGAAGTGAAAAATAATGGCCAGAAGTCCTCAAATAGGTTAATACTGAGTTACAATTGAGAAACTCCTGCTTGTTAATCCTTACGTAGGAAAGATATTCCTTGTGTGAAATGTAGTGCATTACCTTTTGGAAGCAGGGATCTACTTGGATAATCCTATCCTATCCCAGGAGTTCTGTAATTCTAAAACAACTGAAAAGTGAATATCCATTTCCAGCTGCAGGCAACATATATCAGTAGAATTTGAGACACTATGTTATGTCACATTCAACATGAAAAATCCTTATATCTTCAAAATTAAATTTGTTTAAATTTATATCTCAGAAAACCTGATGATTTATTTACACTTTATCATCTGTATGTTGCAAGTAAAATGTGATGATTTGGTAAGAAATAGAGCTCAAATACCAGGAGGGGCTGAGATTGTTTGGCTCCTAATTAGCATTGCCAGATTGCAAGCTTACCCACATGTGATGCCTGTTAGGCTCAAGGTCCATTAATCATGTACAGTTAGTGAGACTCTCCTGAGAGATACTGTCATGAGTCAAATAAATAGTATGTGAAATTCAAAAAGTCCTATTTTCTCCAAAATTGAGCTCAGTTCATCCTTTGGGGAAATTGGCACAACCTAAGGTGTGATCCAAATCCCAGGATTAAGTAAAAACAATTCTATTATGTTCTATGTGAGCCATCAAGAGAATACCCTGGTATTTCTCTAGAACTTTGCTGTTATTTTTATTTCCTCAAAGAAAGTCAAATATATCACATTCTCCTTCCTGTACATATTCTGATAACTAAAGCCTCTGCTCTAGAGTCCGTCATTTGCAGTAAGCAATCATAGTCTAGCCACCTACTCAAAAAATGCAAATCCCTAAAATGTTAATAAAATTAAGCACTCTATATCTTACACATGCATTATTAATCTGGAATTTATAGTCCTTGTGTCCAGAAAACTGACAAAATCCCCTGAAAAACAAGTGTGCTGAGAAGAAAGTGCCTTTCCATAATTAGATATTTAGCCAATCCCTAAGTTAGAAAGCATTAAGAGACAGCAATGTGAGGGACTGGTCCTATAAAATGGCATTTTTGCCATTTAATAGTGGTTTTATTCACACAAGAAAGGTGCCATCTCAGCTGGGCATGGTGGTGCATGACTGCAAGGCCAGCCACTCAGGAGGCTATGGCAGGAGGGTCAAAAGTTAGATGCAATCCTGGCAATTTAGTAAGACCATCTAAAAGCAAAAAAATAAAAAGGGCTGGAAATGTAGCTCAGTGACAGAGTATCCTGTATACCACAAAAGAAAAAAAACACAGTACCACCTCAAGGATCTTCCATGTTTTTACATTTGTTCAGAATCTAAAATGAATGGCATATTCATATTCATTTTTATCTTCACATTTTTATCTTCATTAACTATCCTTTGTTATTTTCCTATTGCAAGTAATTAAAGCAGATTTGTGTCTAACTTCTAGTGCCATCCTCAGTTATAATCAAACTGGTTTAAACGACATCTTTATTTTAATAAAAAGAGAACTGTTTTACAAAGTGTTTGTGCCTTATCCTCCCAGAATCCATTTTTGGTGAAATAGCCTTGCTGATGTCCTATCCAGATATCACTTGGATTGTCCTCTTGGGCTGGAGGCACACTGCCAAGGGAAGAATTTACCTGAGGTTAGGACCTCAGGTTGGCCAATTTAGCTCTATTTCAGGAAAAGCAGACATTAGCACCTACAATTAACAAAGAAGAATGCTGCTATAGTGTTTGCGAGGCTGCAGTATTCTTGGGAAAGGATGGCAGCAGCATAGTAGCAAGAGGATATTGTCTTCACTATCCTCCCTTCTAATGGGCAAAATAAGTTTTCATTATAGGAATTTGATAGGACTCTATTAAAACTCAGTACAGGACTCTGACATGAATACACTCTGAAAGGCTTGAAATAACCCTGTAGATATGAAAAGTCAAACCAGAATGAGTGTCAAGATCATGTATACAATGTACCAATACATGTTCTTGGTAAATAAAATTTAAAAAAAAATCATGTGGCCAAATCAGAGGCAGAGTGTGTGGAAATAACAAGACACCCAAAGCATGTTCTAAGCACTGTACAACATGCCTCAGACATTGATATGGGCAAAAACAACTACCCATGTTTTGCCAGAGGTACATCATATAGTGGGTGAGAAAGGAAATTAAAATAAATTTCACTTTAGGAAGACTTCTGTGATCTCAAGTGCTCTAGGTGAAGAATTTGAAAAAATATGAAAAGCACAAATGTAAAGGATTTTTCAGTAGTAGAAATTTGTTGAACTTTATTGTAATAGGCTTTGAAGTATAGTGACACACCGCATTACAACATGGTCGATTTTGGTCAAACTGAAGACTTCATATATGAGAGTTGTCTCATAAAATTGTGTCACCTGATGATGTTGTAACTCTGTTAGTCTATGCACCTGTGTTCATTCAGTGAAGACAATGCCTAACACTAAATTTCTTAGCACATATTCCAATTATTAAGTGATACATGATTATAATTGGTTGCTGGCAAACCCCAATAATCTGATTTCCTCCCTTTTAAAGGGAAACTTAGTAAAAGCCACCAATAGAAACATCCCCAGGACCATGTAGAGTTTTATAGGAACATTCCAGCCAGCCACATATATAGCATACCAAAAGCGTATGTCAGTTTCTCTGTTTCCCTCACTTTCCCTTAGAAATTCTTCTCAGGAGAAATCTTCATACCTTTAGACTAGCTGTGTTACAACTTCCCATTTGTACTAGATGCTTATTCTTCATTACGGCAGCCTGTTAGTCATGTTTATATAACGTCATCTAGCATAATACTGGCAACGTTAGTGTTTAGCAAAGAGTGTCCGTAAAAATAAAGGAATGAATGCATTCATAAATTTCTTGCTGTTGAAGAGAGATGCCAATGTTTACTTTAATTGTGTAGCAAGGAGTCATCTCTACCTATGTGTGTGTGCACACGCATGCCTGTGTGTAACTCCCTAGAAAATTAACAGCTTTTGACATAAAAACTAAAGAAACTTGAGTAAGTATGACGCACAGGCATACATCAATTTATTTCACTATATTCCTTGCTTTACTAACTATATTTATCCCATAACATCATAATCATACAAAATAAAATTTATTTTTTAAAAAGACACAGGTATATTTTTATTTCACTTTATTCAAAGATCCTAGGACTAAACTAATTGTGAGAATTGTGTTTGCTTAAAGGGACCATTAGAAATGTTCTCACTAAAAAGATCCACGCAGAATCTCATGAGTATGCTTCAACAAAAACTATTCTAGCGTACTTTTTAAACCCCATATAAATAAAAGAGTTCATTAAATGATGGTTATTTCTACTTATATGGAATTTAAGCAAAGAGATATTCATACAGACTTGTACTATGTCATATACACTCAATGGAAAAATCTATGAAAGTAAATTAACTTGGATGTTATACTTTTTCTATAAAAATATTGCACTCTTAGGATTGCAATTATAAAATAATTGAGTGGAGATTTGAGACAATGCTGGTGACTTGGGGTGTACCATTTACTACACTCAAGATTAAAATTGGAAAATATTGAGTATTTTTGATTGATACAGAGTATTAATTGAAAAAAACTATTCAGTTAGTATAAGAAACTTTCTCTTTGGATAATGTTCTGGCTTTGTATAAATATAGACCACTGCTAATTTTTGTGAAAATAAGCATCAATATCTGTAAATTACATTTTGTAAGAAAATTTGAATATATTTTAAGCAAAATTTGTTTAAATTTATATATCATTGTCATTAAGCAAATGTAGTGTCTTTAAATTTGAAATTCATATGTTAAAACATTAGGCTAAAACAAAATTTCTTGCAATGAGAATTTGTATGACTTATCCATAAAGAATGGGATAGTAATTTAATGCCCACCAAAAGGGCATATACATCACAGTGAATAAAATAATGTGGTGCTAAAAATATCATTCTCAGAAAGTTGACTAAATATAGACCCCTTTTCTTGTTGCTTCAAAATTCAAATATCCATCTCCTAAAAGAATCTGAAGTTTAGATGTCCAGTGCATTTAGAACTGCACTAAGATATGCCAGTTTCATCCCATTTCTACCGTAGTAACCAGACTTTCAAAGAAAGGAAAGAAAGGAGACGGCTGCCTATTTGTATCATTTAGTTTATATATTAAGCTCTGTACTGTATATAGTCTACCTCATAAAAATGCCTATCAGTACAAAGACATGACACCGACCTAAACAATGCAGAGATTCATTGTTTCTTTTGGAAAATATATATATATCACTTGATTTATAAAGAAATTTACTATCTAGTTCCATTCTGGAATGTTTCTTTCTGGTTCCTACTCTCTCTCTCTTTCCTCACCACACTCCTACCATTAGCCAGTGTGCATTCCGCATTCTGTTTCATTTTGGAGGAGAGGATTGGGTACAGGAGATTGAACGCTCTGTTACCCTCAATAAGTTTGAATGGCTGTCTACCTTTCAAGATTCTTTGTAGTTGGTCAAATCTTAAATTATTAAAGATAAATGTTTTGTTGACTTCTTTAATTTTCCACACCTCTTTTTTAGTCTTTGGGAATCTAGTTTCTCAGCTAAGATTAAATTTTGTAAAATGTGACATGGGACTGTTAAAAAGAACTACTGTTTTTTTCTTTCTGTTTTTTCTCCTTTCAAATAGGATCTGAAAGTGGACTCTAGGGCCTTAGAATACCAAATAATTTTCAGCAAATGCTTCATGTAGAATATATTAACAGTTGGATATCACATCCACATTCTGTCAACTTCTGGATGGGGAGGGAGGGAGGCAAATGAAGGAAGTGCTGAGATTATAGGAGAGTGTTCCTCGGTGGGTTCAGAGCTTCTGCTGAGCTGGCCTCTGGGTCCCATGCTCACGGGTACAGATGGTGGCCAGACCTCGCAATCAGGAGCCATCACTAACGGAAAGACTCTACAGTCATTTCAATCAGTCTTCGGGAAATCTAGCAGTAAATGTACTTCCTGGAAACTGCCACTGTGGCTTTAGTATTCTGCTTGAATAGAGGCATCCTGAGACAATGTAGAATCAGTGATGACAGAATCAAGCATTCTACTGGTTCTGAGTTTGGATTTATTCTGCAATGTTATTCTGACTCTTGAACCAGAGAACACCATTTCAATTATTCATACAGAAGTTACGCATAAGGCTTTTACAGTAGGTCTAAAGCATTATTTAAGTGGACTATAGAATATTTACATGATGTAAAGGGTTGAAATGTGGAATTTAATATAAGCAAAGTGTGCAAGTTTTCATCTATAAAATATTTTATATCATTTATTTATATATATATGAGATTTAAAACATCTGATTCTATATGATTCTAATAACAATTCAAACCCTAGACATTCTATGATAATAATTACCCATATTTTTTTCTCAGCCATAGTTAAGTAACATTTTATGTTACTTACATTTCAGATAACACACTCTTTTAATGCTATCAAACTATCTGCATCTGTTGTGGTAACAGTGTGGTTTTTTTCTTTTTTATATTTTAGTCTATTACTGTGGTGAAATACCCTGTTTTTTTATTATTTTATTTTAAACCAAGAACATGTATTGGTACATTTTACATATAATGGTTACATTCATCACATTTGTTTTGTACCTGTACATGATACATCTTGGTTCTCCCCCCTCTTCCCTACCCCTCCCCTCTGTTCCCTCCCTCCCTATTTACAGCAGGTTTATTCATAATTTTCCATATTTTCCCTTTCCCTTTTCTTTCCTTTGTTGCTTTTCTGCTTTTCCCCTTCTTTCTTTCTAGTACTCTCCTTTGTATATTATCTTCCTTTTATATAATATCTATTACACTTCTTTGTCCTTATTTACAGTTATGCTTTCTCGTATCAGAGAGACAATTCGATGTGTACTCATGAGTGTCTGATTTATTTCACTTAAAAGTATGTTCTCAACGAACATCCATTTATATACGAATGACTCTAGTTTATCCTTTTTTATGGCTGCATAGTACTTCCCCTGTTTTTTGATGATAAAATAATCTTGCATTTCTGTGATAAACCCAAATGACATGTTTATATGTACAAATATATAAACATATACAGATCCATATATATATTCTTTACTCTTGCATGAGTCATTCCTTCTAAAACTCATTAAATATATATCAAATATTCTAATTTCACCTCCATATCTTTTATCATTTCCAAATTTTTAGTTTTGATTTAAATGTTATATGATTATGTCTACAAGTTCATTAATTCTCTCTCTCCCCTAGTCTAATTATACAGTACATTGAATTAATAATAAAGTATAAAATTATTTTTATCTTTTAAAATCAGCCTTCTAAAATGCTGAGTGTGGTGATGCATTCCTGTAATCCCAGCACTCTGAAGGACAAGGCAGGAGGACCACTTCAAGTTTGAGCCAGTCTGGGCTACAAAGTGAGTTCAAGGCCAGCCTGAACTGTATTACCAGCCCCTGCCCCCCCCAAAAGACAAACAAACAACAAAGAATAACATCAGACTTCTAAAATTTATACACTTTTAGTATTTATTCATAAAAATTTTCATTTCTTTAAATGCATTAAACATATTTATTCTATATTTTGCAGTAAAATTCCAGCATCTGGATGTTGCTGAGATGTTTCTGTACTTTATTTAGTGATTCTTACTCTTCTTTTCTTTTCCTTCATGTGATAAATGACTTTTGTAGTGAATTCAGTTCCTTAAAAGGTTACCTGAAGGAACTATTTCAGAGCTGGGTTTAAAATCTGTTCTTTCAGAGAAGACTTTATCATGTGGTCCTAAACCTTGGGCTAACCTTAATTTATTAACGCCTAACCAAATGTCAGGGAATTAGCAGTCCACTGGATTTTCTGATTCAACATTTCAAGGACAAAATTTCTCATTTTCATGTCATGCCACTTGAATTGAAATTTTGTTCTTTTGTTTTACATTCTTCTCACATGGTTGTTAATCCTGAGAAATCAAAGACTCAAAACCCTAAAATAACAGATAATGATTTTGGCTTGTGGGAGAAAAGCATTTAATCATTTGATTCTACATTTCAAGCTGTACATGGAAAATAACAAATATACTTCCAAATAGTTTTCATGTGTTGATATCAAGTCTACTTTTATCTAACAACTTTATAATTTTCAAAATTTCCTATTTCATTTATATCTGACAGTATATTTAATTTCCTGCATCTATCATTATAGTGAAATTTACAGAAGTGAATTATATTTCTAGATGTAAAGAAAGGAGCTCAATAATTAATATACTATGCCATATTAAGTCCCTATTTAAAAATTAAATACTGGAGGTGATGACAGTAATTGATAGTATTGGACGAAAAAGAGGTTGGCTAGAGACTGAAACAATCGAAAAACAATGTTTCTATCACTTTTTACTATATCCATGAAGCTACAATTGTACCATTTTGTACAGATCTACGAGTTTACTGTTTGCTTTGTGTGTGTGTGTGTGTGTGTGTATTTTAATTTCAAATCCCTAAAGATGTTTATAATTTTTTTTTGCTTTATATACCTTGAATATAGTTGAAAACAATTGATTGGAAAAATAAAAAAAATAGCTTACAAAATCTAAAATCTTAACTAATTAAATCCTGAAACTTAGATGCCTCGGTTGATGTGGTCTGGTGTCTTTGTGGTTTAGGTGCCATTTGCTGCCCCTAATCCATCTCAGGGGGAGTGACTAATGGCTAAGAATTTCCAAGACTGTAAAGTAGGCAGCCTGCACTCAGTTCTGCTGATCCCCTCTAAGCTTCATCATTCAGATCTGATAAATTGGCTGATAATAGTACCCATATCAGAGAAATTTTACGAAGTTTTTAGAAAGTAATGTTTTGAAATTTTCAAAATTGAATTTAGCACAGAGAAGTGCCCAAATGGATGCTCATCTTCTCAGACTCTGAAAGAGTAAAAATTTTAGGGGCTGGTCTGGGAAAATAAACCTAAATTTTGAACTAGAGTGGCACTTTAGACAATGCTATATTTATACGGCCAACAGTATTCAGCTATCTTCTTAGCTGGCTCATCTTTAAACAGCTTTAACAAAAAGCAAGCAAAGAACTTGCTGCAGGCGATACAAGGGGGGAAGGCCATCATGTCTCTCATCATTTTCTCTAATTTCTTCCTGCAAAATATTTTGAGTGATCTCGAGTAATTAGTGACTGAACACATTACACTGGTTCTCTGTCAGACAGACCCAGTTCCTCAGAGACCAGATCTGATCGCATAATATTTGGTGACCTAGAGCAAACCTAACCTCACAGCACAGGTCCTGGAGCAAAGTAAACATTCAATAAATGATCGCAATAGCTTATTAATCATTTGGCTCATTGCACAATAAATTAAAAATTGATACTTTTTTCATATAAACAAGAAATTTTATGTGGAAGACAATTGAACCTAGTTACAAACATGAGTAAGTTATCCAGAATAACCCTGTAGTGTTTAGCCTATTCACCTCGTATTAGAAGTGCCGGAATTATGACCTCATTGCACTTGCTTTCGAGGATGTAAGTGCCTTGCAAAGGACTTTCCCACTTAGTACCTCATTTTCTTCTTTCAATTTCCCTATGTATCAAGACAAAAAAAATTGCAATTATTTCACTAATGAAGGCACCGAGGCTCCAAAGGACTGGGAGTCTTGACTAAGACAACAAACCCTTTTGCAGGAGATGTGCTGCGGCAAAGCGGCAGGAGCACCAGGCGACGGTCCAGGCTGTATCCCTCAGGAGCATCTCTGTGTGTGTACAACAGGAGACGACTACCTTCTCCACCTGGAGGCTGCATAGTGGATTTCTGAGAAGCAGGAACAATACTATGCAATTATTACTATAATTGCAATATGTAATTATTATTGTATAATTGCAAACCTACATAGTGCTAGACAAATAGAAGACAATATTACATAATGTTAAAGTACTGTATGCTACACAGTTCAAACTAAATCTAGCACTATCAGAAAGAAAGAAAGAAAGAAAGAAAGAAAGAAAGAAAGAAAGAAAGAAAGAAAGAAAGAAAAGAAAGAAAGAAAGAAAAGAAAGAAAGAAAGAATTGTTTTATACCACTCTCAGAAAAAAAAGGTGACAAAAATCTTTTACGATAGGTTAAAAAAGGTTTTTATTTCCTACGGAGAGGAACTATTTCCTCCTGGGAGAGGAAAAAAAAAATCAACTAGAAGAGAATGTGGCAAGAGTAATGAACTTTAAAGCAGGGCATTTGGATTTAAATACTGCCTTTGGCACCAAGCAGTTATGCAACTTTTCTTAAAGTCTTAAAAAATGTGAGCTTCAATTTACTTTGTGTAAAGTGAGTTTAGGCTAGAAAACGTTGAAGGTCTTTTTCAGCTTTGATATTCGCCATTACTGCGATTCTGCTGCTGAATAAGTCTTGTGAAATTGCTAAATGCAGTACCATCTCAGTTGAATTGTGGATCTTATAGAAGGAATATTCTGAGTAAAGAATTCACCAATTAACTGAGAGTTAAGTTTCTTATTTGTCATATCCCTCTTTTTTGCTAAGTTTCTTGTACCTTGTACAGCTCCCCGATGCCCCCTTTTCCTGGTCCTCCCTCTTCTTTTTAAACATCGCATTGCCCTCTTATATTCCTGGCCATCTTGTTTTGGCGCTATCCTTGTTTTATAAACCAGTCATAACACTTTCAGCACTCCAAATTTTATAGCAACAATATAATCCTGTTAGGGTTTTTTGAAGTCTGTAATAGGCAGATCAATGACCTCCTCAGAGAGGGCCTTGTCCTGATCCCCAGAACCCTTGCACATGTTATGCTCCATAGCAAAAGGGACTTTCCAGTTGTAACTAAATTAAGAATCTGGAGGTAGTAGGATGATTAGTCTAGATTACCGAGAAAAGATCACTATAATCACATGGATACCATTAGGAAAAAAGGGAGGCAGGAGAACAGAGTCAGAAAAGATCTGGTGATGGAAGCAGAGGCCAGAGAGACTCAAACATGCTACTTGGCTGACCTTGATGGTAGTGAAATGAACCATGAGCCAGAAATGAGGACAACTTCTAGAAACTGGAAAAGACAAGCAAACAGATTCATTCTACATTTACCCTAGAGAAGGAGCACAGACCTTCTGAAATGGGTTGTAGGCCACTTACAGTTATTTCGATCTTCTAACCTCCACAACTGTAAAAATTGTGTTTTTCTTAAGACCCCAAGTTTCTGTTAATTTGCTGTGCAACCATATGAAACTACTATTACCATCATTTCCAGTAGTTTATCTCATTTTTAAAATAATCATTACCTATCAGTTCCTGGAAGACCTTAAAAAGCTGTATAGATTTTGAAATTTTCAGAATGCTCCAAACTTCAGGTAGGTATTGAGGTAAAACAAATTTAAAGAAAAGTGCTTTATGTCAAAATCTAAACTGCATTGTATTTGTGTTCCCATTACTCTGGGGCTTCATAATTGATGTCCCTTGGTAATCATAATGAGCTAGCTTATAAGAGCTTTCTAGATAATGTTAAAAGTTGTTTGCAATCCCTGGGTTTTATGATTATATCATAAAAAACAAAGTAGAAATCACCCAAACATATCAATCTCTAATACACTTCCAACTTCTGTAAATAACTGGTTATTGTTATGTGAATATTCCTCCCATTGAGGCATATACTTTTAAAAGTCCTTTCTGTATTATCTATTCACACAAAACTTCAGGATCCACAATCCCTACCATCCAATCATACTCTATGAAATACTCCTATTTCTCCATGGAAACACCCTGTCTCCTGATTTCTTAATAATGAAGGATAGAAAGTGGCTAGTGTGTAAGTGATAAAGTTATTCACTGGCATCATACATATGTACATTCATAGTGGGACGCTTAACTTGGTAGTTTTCCTCCAAGGTGTAGTGAGTCACAGCAGAAAGGCATTAGGCAGACTGAATAGCAGGAAGAAAGAAGAAAAAATATTATAAACCAGGAGTATACATGAATGAAGAACCAAATGTAGTTTTACGACTTTGGTACATTCAAAGTATTACACACAGCTAAGTATTTCAGAAATATCAGATTTAGTTTACATAGACTTGTTAGTATTTTGTCACTGTGACCAAATAATAAACATAAACAACTTAAAGGTGGAAAAGTATATTTTGGCTCACAGTTTCAGCAGTTTCAGTCCATGGTAGGCCAGCTCCATTGCCTTTAGTCCTGTGGCATGGAAAGAATATCATGAAGGGCCCGGCAGAGGAAAGCTCCTCACCTTGTAGCAGCCAGGAAGCAGAGACTGGAAAGAGCCAGAGGAAATGGACTAAAAAGCCAAAGAGAGAAAGAGGCCGGGGACAGGGTGGCCCTTCACAGACATGCCTCCGATGACTCGCTTCCTCCCATGCACATTCAGCTATAAGCTCATCGATGCATTAGCCCATTCAGACTCTGTGAAGTACAAGGGACAAATCCATCCATGAAGTTGGTGCCCTTACAATCCGGTCATCAGTCCAAGCCACGCAGCTCAGAGACTAGATATACCTGAAGATGCCATGAGTAGAAGAGCTAAGAAATACCACCTGTTGACTTCGCTTTCTTCCAGGAAGCAAGATTGCCAGTTAAGGAAGAAAGTGGGTAAATAAAAAGGTAGTTTGAAAACTACAACAGAGAAAGTTTGGACCAACTTTTAAAGACACGAGACAAACATGAATAGCAACAAAACATAATATGCTGAAAATGCTGTTGTAATTAAAACTAAGGATATATGTAAATTTTCAGCTGCCTAGAGAAAAGCAGAAAATTTGAGTTTTTGACTTAGAAGGTGGCATTTGTGATTACATTTCTGTGCTCAAAAAAGGTTCAAAATAGAACCTATGAACTGAGGATGGTAGAATCTTCAAAAAGTTAAACGGCATGCATACTGCACTTAGGATGCAAGGCATCTTGAAATAAGTGGCTACTGAAGAGTGAGCATGGACATGGGACTTGATTATCGAAGTTCTTAAGGAGGGTTAATCCACCAGTGGGACACGGAGAATAGCAAAGACTGAGGCCACAGGGTTGAAGTAGAGCAAAAATATTAGGGGCAAATTGTTGAATGCACTATAGTCTTTAAGGTTATGGCAGAACTTTGGGAGAAGGAGAAGGAAGTAACATCTATAAATGAGAGTGTGTGAACTAGCCAGACATTGATTGATGGAAAGAGACAAACATCAAAGCAGCTAGATGAGAGAAACCACAGAAGAGGAAAACTGTTCTGATGACAGTGGATGAACTAAGGAGTAGAAAGCAGAAGGGATCAAAAAGAAGACAAACCCATTCCTCTCAATCTTTTGACAGTAGGGGGGGAAATTAAAAGACATACACACAAAAATAGATGCATTTCTATATTTGATTAGATGACAGTGTTTAGATGGAAATTCAGTGAATTACATCATCATATCAGCCAATATAGCTGTTAGTCATCTGGGATATTTTGGATTTAGATTTTTTTTTTTGGTATCTGTGTTTATTCAAGATATGATAATAATCTCTCTTTGCAAAGCTTCTCATTCTCCCCAAGACTTTCCTCATGGGCAAAAGTTTGGCAGGAATTTGATCACAAAACTCATGGTTTTGGCTTCATAGAAATTCAGTTTTGTTATACATCATCACCATGTTACATAAGAATGATCGGAGGTTTCTTGGCCCTTAACACTCCTTTTTGGAAATTACTGTCTGGTAGGTTTAATGCAGCTGGTTTTAGCATTTGCTTATGTTTAAATCCTTTACTCTAAAAATACAACTGTTGTACAAAATGTAGAAAAAAATACACATACTATAGACAATATAGTTTAAGGCAATTAAATAATCACTTAATGGTCATGATTCATGTCTAGTGATTAAAATATATAATCTAATGACAATAACAGTAGAAAAATTTGGCTTAAAATGTGATTTGCCTATATAATTTTTTGTAAAAGTATAAGGTATTGTTTTTGATCCTGTCATGAAGTATTCACT